>APFE031489132.1:78690-129621 GCA_000404065.3 Pinus taeda
CCCTCATACAAATAGAGGGGGTTGCCTTCTAGGGCAAAAAACCCTAAACTAAACATAAGTTCTACCGTCAGATCATCCGCCTAATGAACGACCTAGATTGACTAGAAATTACTATACTTTTACAAAGCAATTTTACAGCTGTTTTTAGCTTCGGGGGCGCTGCCCCTGAAACCCCCCACCAGGGGGGGCTCCCAAAGGTCGCAGCCGCCCCCCCCTGGACCCCCCCTGCAGCGAATATTTTACGGGCGGCGTTGCCGCCCCCATTTTGAACTGGGGTCCAAAGTGGCGGTACTTTTGAATATAGAAGATAATCAGGCTCCACACCCAACAGTCATAGCAACTTATGAATGGGGTTTAGGCACAATGACAAACAATAAAGTAGAGGCTTACAGCCTCCTCCTGGGAACTACAATTTCTAGGAATCTCGGCCTTCAGAATCTCCTTATCATTGGTGATTCATCAATTATTATTGCGGCCATGAACTCAGGGAAAGAATTCAAATAGACGGCCTTGAATAACATCAGAAATAGGATAATGGAAAATATCAAAGTCCTGGGCAAAGTTACATTCAAACATGTGTTAAGAGGTAATAATACAGAGGCGGATGTGCAAGCAAATCGAGCCTCAAGAAGACAAGCAGGACAGGTAAAAGAAAACGAGACAATCTATGGAAAAGATATTCCCTAAAGAGCCCTTCCCCTTCTCCACATCCAAAGGAAAAAGTCACCTCAGGCGCAATATCCATCACATCGAATTTCTCCCTAAATCATTTTGGAGCTCCCTGAATCTACTCGGCATCATAATCTGGCAACAAAGGACCCATATCACCCCTCGGGATCAGGATAACATCATTACGATCCTCCTCACTCTGAAGTACCTCCTTTGTAGTGCATTCACTCTAAGGGAAGAAGATCGAGCCCATCCCTCCTGTACGTTTCATGACAGAACCGAAATCATTCCAAAGTACCGCCCTCTTCACAATATCGGGCTCCCTCAGCATCGGTTCACTACATTAAAGAGCCGGCCTCCTTCTGTATATTGCATCTCAATCCACAGGAACGCCACTGACTGTGGTTCTGCAAGGAAACTCCTCTACGCTCGTTACAAGCGTTGGCAGCATTCTGGACCTCTCATCTCTCATCGAGCGCCAGTCTTCCGTTCGATGTGCATGGTAACTTATGAAGTTCTTTCTATAGTTTTATTCATAACTAACAGTTTGTTTTCTCATCTACGCAGAGCTTCCATCAACCCTCTGTCACACTCCCTCCTCAACCCCCTGTGCTCTCTGATCCCCTCTCTTTTGAGCCAGCTCCTCTGGGTCATAACCTCCCCTCTCTTTTCACTCCTGCACCCAACTCCTCACGAGTCCTCTCTTTTCCCAGATCCCTGTATTCGGCCCACTCAGATGGCAGACCAACTGAACCACCCAGACAACCAGGCCCAGCCCAACAATCCTTTCGAAAATATCTTCAACAATAAGGAATGCACCATGTGCAAGGCCCACATGATCATGATCAATCGCTTGACCAAGCAACTCAGTGATCTCAAGGATGACTACCAGGCAGGCAGGAATTCAAAACGCAAAATGCTGGAAAAAAGAAAGACTGAGATCGAATCGTTGAAAGAACGATGCAGCCACTTAGAAGAGGCCATTGAGCACATCCGCTCCCTCACCCAGAGTTACCAGGCAGAAGCTTCAACTAAAGCAAGCAGCAGGAAAGATCCGCTTCCTGATGACTCAGTCACCCAACACCTCCCATAAAGGTCATGCATTGTAAATTTTGTTGGATTGGCGGTTCCTTCGTTAGGCAATATAGCCGTTTGTATTTCACTTTCTGTTCAATCAAGAGAAGCAGCGAGGAATCCGGGTCTGCGAACCCACTTTTGATCCTCAACTCTCAGATCCTTTTTCCCTATGTATTAGAATTCTGTATTGCAGGATTTTTATAATACATAAGTATCCGACTTCGTTAAAAAAAAAAAAAGAATGTTTTTTTAAGGAAATTCATTGGTAAGTTTGTTATAGTCTATCTAGATGATATATTGATATACAATAAACAAAGGAGGAGAATTTGAGATATCTTAGGTTAGTTTCAAATACCTTATAGATAGATAAATTATTGATTAATTTGAATAAATGTAGTTTTATGAAGCCTATGAACTGGTATACTTGGGTTTTGTGATTTATGAAGATGGTTTGAAGATGGATCATGAAAAAGTTGAATAAATTACTAATTTTTCTGTTTCAAAGATTATATTTGAGGTGATGTGGGTCGAGTTATATTATCATAATTATGTTACATTTTATCATCAACTGAGGCTTGTAAGCTTATGAAGTGACAAGAAATATATATGTAGAGATGATGTTAATGTGTTCAAATTTTTTTAACTATCACACCACATCCCAAATTAATAACAAAGCATAAAGTTACACAAATGATTTCTTATCTATTTTTAAATTTCTAGGGTAGCAGTGCATGATCGGTATATTACTTGAAAACACTTTGTAACATTGCAGGTTGTGTACACAATCTTAAAATTGAAAATACTTATCTTAGTTCACTCTAAAATTTAGATTGAAAACATTTACTAAAAGCTATAAAAGAAGAGAATAGAATTTGTAAATAATATTTGTCATGGGAAATTACCAGTCAATGAAAAAATGAAAGTATATGCATAAAATATGATTCCTTTGTTTGTTATGATTCCCAATGGATTGATAAAAAGCACTAAAGTTTTGTTAACATGATTTAATTTGAAACATAAACCATATAAAGCTATAGGATGAAATAATAATATTGTTGGATCACATTTATATCTACTATAGAAATTAAATAAATAACATTATTTCAAATGCATAAGCAAGATCTAACTAAGTAGTTACCTCTAAGATGAATTGGGGTCTTCCTTCACTCAGAAGGAAGCTTGCTACACACCAATGAACTCATGAAATCCACATGAATTGTATTCAAATTGACATCTCAACAATATGTCTCAACACATGAGAAATGCAACCAATGATCAGATCAATCAACAATACTCCTCATTTCTATGAGACTACACCCCTTCTCCCACATAGTCTAAATCTTTCTCTTATTATACAAAAAGGAGGAAAATATCACTCTTAAAAAATCCTAGCAATATACCACAACATTCTAACAATATATTGTTCTTGGAGAAACAATTACAACAATATATACCTTATTTCAAAGGGCCACAACTCAACAAGGCTTTCACTAACCTCATGTATTAGAATCAAAACTATAGAATCCCAAAGGAAATCTAGCTAATAACCAATTTATCCTTTTTTTCCAAATTTGGTGCTGCTTTTAACTTTTTGCCAATTCTTGATGTAAAATCAAGGTGAAATTTGAATGTTTCAAAACTACTACAAATTTGGAGAAAAGACATATTTAAATGCACAACTTCATGCATGTGATGTAGGTGATTTTTGAGGAATGTAGAAACATGTTAGGCATATGGAAAATAAAACCTATGCCCTTAATGTTTCTAAAAGTAGCAACACATATGCCATGAAAGATTCAACTACAAGAATGTGGACTTCTTAGATATATGAACTAAACTCATAATCATCTTGATAAAAAATAACCATAATCCTCTCTATTTCAGTAAAAATAAAGTAAATGAATGGAAATTATCTAATTTATCACCTATAAGCCTATTGTGCTATATTCGTGAAGAAACATGGTAAGAATGGTAGTGAATAGGTGAGGTAAAATGATCAAATATGGAATTTTTAAATAGTAAAAAACATGACAAAATGATAACTCAACATCCGACCCATGCCTGCACTTTCGCATGTTCTCATGTAAACAAGGTAGAGATGAAAATTGATATTGTTAGCTATGCTCAAAGGCTAAATATACTTGTAGTATAGTAAGCAAATTTGTAGAATATTCGATGCCATACCTTGTTCAATTTGGTTATCATTCAATTTGGGTTGAAATCATGGGAAGGATAATGGATTAAGGACATGTTTTTATGAATAGTAGAATGATGACATGAGATGAGAGATGGAACATATCTAAGAAAGGGAAAGAGATGGGAGAAAAATGAATGGCATGATAGGAACACCAAGATTGCATTACCCTTTCATCATATTTTCTAAGTTTTAAATAAATTAAAATGTTTCATGATGATTATACCTCAAGTTTACCTTTAATTTCATTGTTTATGTGTGTTGCAAGATGAAATCAAGACTGTGTGGAGCATGGTACATGCTAGTAGAATTTGAAGATGAACATGAGACATGTGCACTATCAATGTAGATTGTTGAGTGTTGTACTGAGTCTAAGACCAATGTTAATGTATATTGATGTTGATGCTAAGAGATTAATTCTAAGAAATGTTGAATTTGAAAAATATTTTGACATTTTGTTACAAGGACAAAGAGATTCATTATAGGAGCGAAGATTAATGACTTTGACCAAATATCTTCTCTTTATCTTAGGGTTACTTAGTTGATTAAATATCATGTAAACATAACACCCTCATGTCTAACAAAACCCATATATTCATTTTTCTTTAACTGCCCACAAATACGCTAACCCTGGAGGTTGATACTACAATGGGAATCTACTACAAGAAGGTCTATGAAAATTTGAGAAAACTAACTTCAAATACATTCCAGTGCACCATTCATTATGTGTTTTCTGGAAATTTTTCACTTGTGTCTTACATGGAGGCTATATGTGGCACAAATCCATGTCCCATTTTTCTTCGTTTTGCCTCATTTGGTTGCAATATATACACAAAAAGTGTCCTTAATCCAAGCTATTATAGGTGAATGCTGTAAGAAATATGGAAATCATTACTACATGAATCTCATGACTATTGCAGGAATCTCCTCCCCCACACCTAAGTCATTGCATTTCATCATGTAAAAAAACTTGTGAATGAATGTTGCATACTTGATATATTTAGTCCAGTTTGCTTCCTTTTGTCTGGCTTGGCTTTCATGTGATGCGGGTATGATTATCCTCATGAAAAGGCTACTACAAGAATCTATAGGAAATATCCAACTACAGGAATTCTAGGTATGAACTATTATAGGAATTATGAGTATATGTGATGAGTTAATTATATCTAATGATGACACCTTCTTATTGCTAAACTTGACTGCCAAACTATATTTGTAACTGATCCAACCAGCTATATTTAATATTCTATGATTTATTTATTGTCCATCCTACCCTACTTCAATAAAGAGACACATTTCCATAAGTGTGTGAATGCTTCCAATGAATCCATATGTGTAACAAGATCACAATTAAAATCATATCCAAATATGAAAAATATGCCTCAATGATTGTCTGGATATGACAAACCCATTGTTCCATTTGATTTGATAAGAAGCTTTATTCAATAAGAGAGTGGTACTTTCATCTAATGGTTTTTTGGAACCAACATTTAGCATAGTCATGATGTTCATGGTTCTCATGCTCCTTTGGTCCACCTTGTACACCCTCCGCTACCATGTTATGCAAGTCTTATGCTTTCGAATGATTCTCTCTTTGGTGCAAGAAGGATCTAATGACATTTATACTAAGCACTTTTTGATCTTAGGTTATAATGGTTAATCTCCACCAAATTTTGCCCATGATTTCTTAGTATCCTTGGCAGATTAAAAAAATTATCAGAGAACGATTCTTGATCTTCTTATGAAAGTGGCTCATGGATATTTACCCCTTCTATTACTTCATGTAGTGTAGGTATTCTTTTGATTGTTTCCAATATTTTTGCTTCCTAAGATGTAGAGAGTTTCCTAGCTGTTGCTAGGAATTGATAAAGTGCTTGGAGTCTCATTCTTCTTCACCTAACAGGTTCTTGAATACTATTATATTTTTCCTTCGTAGTGGTTGGTCCCTATCTGGCACATGGATTAATGTATGGGGGTTCTTATATATCACGAACTTGGAAAAAAATGAGGCAAAGCATTCACTTAGAATCTCATGCTAGTAAGGTCATGTTGTCACCAACACCCTTTAGACATGATTAGTAAGTGCTATACTCAACTGGAAGAAATAATCTGACACTCACTTTAATACCAATTCCTTAAGTACTTTCCCAACAAAAACACCAAGTATGTGGGTCAAATTACATGGTTATAATTCCATTCTATTTTATCATGAATTGAGGCTTATAAGATTATGAAGTGTTAGCGAATATATATGTAGAGAAAATCTCAAGGTGTTAAAAACTTTTCAACTATCACACCACTTACTAAATTAACAATAGAGCATAACCTTTGAAAAAAGGTTTCTCATTTAATGGTGAATTTTTAAGGTAGTACTATAGGATGAGTAGAGTACGAACACTCCTTAGCATTGAAGGTTGAGTACAAGATTTGTAAACATGACAATAATATGTCTTATTTCACTCTGGAAATTAGATTGATAACCTTAACTAAAAGCTACCAAAACAAGAGAATAAAATTTATAGACACGATTTTTCATGAGCAGTTAACAGTCAATGGAAAATTGCAAGTATATGTATAACTTATGGTTTTATTCACTTGTTATGATTCCCAATGGACCGACAGAAACTATGTAAGTTCTTTCCACGAGAGCTAATTCAAAATACAAACAATGTAAAAGCCTTGGATTAAATAACACCATTCTTTGATCATGTTTAAATATGCTTTAAAAATTAAATGGATCACGCTATTGGAAATACATAAGAAATATCTAATGAATTACTTCTATGATTAAGGGGACCTTTCCTTCACTCAAACGAAATCCTACTACATACCTATGTCCTCAGGAAACCACCAACAATTATACTCAAATATTATCTCAGTAATACATCTCAACTGACATGAATGTTCCCAATGATTATATTAATTGGGAAAAACTCGTAATTTCTAATAGACAACCCCCTTTCTCCCCCATGTTCTATATATTTATATTATTCATATATAAAGGAGTAAAATATCACTCTTAACAAATCCTAACAATGCACAACAACATTATAACAACATATTGTTTATAGAGAAACAATTACAACAATATTTTCATTAGTTGAGAGAGTCACAACTTAGTGAGGAGGTCAATGTCCTCATGTTCAATATAATCCAAACTATAGAATACCAAAGCAACTCTATAGAATCACCAACGTAAACTTTTTCCCGAACTAGGTTTTCATTTTGACCTTTTTCCAATTCCAGGTGTAACTACAATTTAGGCCGATTAATATTGAAGATCGAGTCATAACTCCCAAACCATTTCAAAATTTTTAAAATAAACCATGGCTTACTCGACTTTCTATGGTTCACAAAAAATATATGTTTTACTTTTTTGATATTCTTCTCCATTGGATCTAAAATCAGGGAAAATTTTGGATGTTTCGAAACTATTACAAATTTGGAGAAAAATATTAATTAAATGCAACAACTTCACATGTGTGGCCTGGGTGCATTTTGAGGCAAGTAGAAGCATGTTGAGAATATGGGGAATAAAACACATGCCCCCTATTTTCATAGAAGTGGTTGCATGTGTCCCGATTAATGATATGGCTACATGAATGTCAACATCTTTGGCTACAGGAACTGAACTCACAACCATCATTAGAAAAACCAACGACAATCCTCTCTAATTCATTGAAAATAAAGGAAATAAATGGAAATGGTCTACTTTATCACCTCCAATCTTGTTGGATTATATTCATGGAGAAACAAGGTAATAATGGTAATGAATAGGTGAAGAGGTGAGGTAAAATGATAAATCATGGATGTTTTAAATGGTGAAAAGGATGGAAAAATGGGGACTCAACAGTTAAGAAGCTTTCATTGTCTAGAAATATTTTAGAAAGTTTATCAAGAACTTTAGTAGCATTTGTGTTATTACTATATAGATCATTAAAGAACGAAACTATCCATTCAAATGGATTGTAGGAGTTGATTGCAATTTCATATTGTTGAAACAAAAGATAAATGAACATAACTTAGTTTTAATAGATTTTAATAAATATTTTTAGGTTGAAATACATGCCTTTGGAACTTCTATTGGCACTATCCTAAGCCAAGAGAGAAGATTGATTTACTATTTCACTAAAAAACTAAACCAAGAAAAATGGAAATACTCCTCTTATGATAATGAATTGTATGCCATAGATCAAGCCTGAAAGAAATCATGCTAGAAAAATTGACTTTTCTAGCAAATCAACTCTCAGTTATGGAGACTTGTACAGGATTTGGAACCTTAGTGGGTTCTACCTGAATTCAATCTTGATCTAGTTGGAATTCCAAATGATAATTCTACCCATCTCCACTCTAAATGAGTTCTATCAATCCCGTTTAATTTCTCTATAGTCTCTCACACAGATGAACTATATTCCATTAAAATATTACATGCAAAGATTTCATTATTCACTCAAATAACTTTAGCAATTAATATTCACAGTCCAAAGAAATAATTTCATGTTTTAATCAATTGGATCAATTCAGCCATTCCACAATTTCTTGTTGACATGCTAGAAATTTGCATTTGCATGCCTTCACGCATGCATCTAGTCAACCGATTCCAATGACGACATTTGCTTCTTACAATACCATTTTAACACACCGAGAATCAATTTAGTACTCATGTTATCAACTCACATAATCTACTATAGAACCTTCAATTCTAATACATGGATAATCATATAACATGCACAAAATTCTTCTACTACTGAAATTCTATAATCTCTCACTGGACTCAATCTATTAACAATTTCAATATTCACATAGAACTGAAGCTCTGCTTAATTCTAGATTACATAGTGATGCTAAAATTCCTCATTCACAAATACATAGAGGCAATGATGAGCATAAGTATTCTTTCAATCACTTTCATTCAATAATTCATGTATATGAAAATACTCAGAAACATTGTTTCTCTTTATTCACTATCTATGACCTAATTTAACATTCATTTAGTCATTATTTCTCATTTCTTGTAGGCTTACAATAAGTAGAATTAAGAAATGAAATATATTTTCTAGACATTTAAAGCACTCCAATAGTTTTTAACATTTCTAAACTTTTCCATATCCTAACAACCTGCTAGTTTCTACCAAGATTTTTTTCCTACAACCTCTCATGCATTAAAACACAATTTTTATTCCTAAAAATCTTATCTACTCAAGTTTATCTTTAACCATAGTGGTGAGTGCCAGTATTGCAGCAAGAATGCTGCAACTCCTAGGCTTCCAACTTTACTTTTATCAACCTAGTAGTTCGTAAGAAACTTGGAAGTGTCGGTGCTATATGCACAAGTACTAGTTCTCACTACAAGTTGTCACTTGGTCAGCCAACACGAGATCACTAGTAGATGAACCCAACTTCTATAGATTTTAGAAGAAGCTCTATTTGTGATGAAAGGAAATAAATATTACTCTATAGATGTTATTCTAACTACAGAAAGGAGAAAGACTGGACTGTAAAGCAAAACCTAGTAAACCGTAATTAACAAGCTAATTCTACTTTTGCCAAAAACATTATGAAAACCATGAAAGGAATTCCATTACCTACTCAAGGAAGTAAACAACATCTAACCATGCTATTTCTAGAAGTAAATAAGCTAAAAACATATTTTTGGATTTTTATGTGTTTTTATGTGAACTTAACATGCATCTAATTTATTGTGTGTGAGTGTAGCAGCAAACAGGTGGCGTTAGAGGCCAGATGTGGAGCTTGGGAGGATGTAGGATGGTGTGTATGGGTCCTAGGAGGTCTTAGGTGGCCTTCTAGAGGCTAATCCCACACTCGGCGTTCAAAATAAAGCCTACCGAAAAAGCTACAGGAGGACACATGAAAACTACAGGAGGAAAACAGGGAAACTACAGGAGGCCTACAGGAGGAGGCCAAGAAAAATTTTATTTGTTTTGAGGGTGTGAGAGTGAGTGGGAAAGGTGGATGAAGGTTGTAACGAGGTGTTAGGGCACCTAAGGTCTACCATGAATCACCAGGAGAGAGAAAGATGATTGGGTTTGCTCAAGGAGAAATGAAGAAGTTTTATGAAAATTGAAGGAAACTAGGGCAGAATTGAGGTGAGGTTTGGGAGACCTATAGGGCATGGATCAGATAGAGGGTGTGATTTCTGGTAATTTGGCCTACTACTAGAAGAGATCTACTGCATAGAAACTGACAGTCAACCAAGAAAATAAAGCAACGAATGGAATGAGTGCATAGTAGGAAAAACAGAGTTTTGCATTAAAATGGCCTAAACTATGATGTATAGAAGGAAATGCTGGGAAATGATGTATGAAAGGAAAGCATGCAAAAGGAAAATTGAAAATTAGGAATTGAACATGATAAATAATATCTAAAGCAAAGAAAAACTGGACTATCAACCTACTAGAGAGCTGCAAGCAATAGAAGTCCTAGGAATGAGGAAAATCTGTGATTTTGGGGCAGCAAGAGAGTCTTTGCCTCAAATCATGGTCCCAGAGGGAGGAAGAGAGTCCAAGGCACTATTTCTAGCCTTTTGAACCTTTCTCTGATCACTGTTTAACCTACTACTAAAAGCACAAATGGAAGCAAACTACTAAATAATAAAAAGCAACCTATTCTTAACCATAAGACAAATACATCTAACAGCAAACTAATCTACAAACTGAAGTAAAGCATAAAAGTACAATTGAAGAGAAGCTTGGCTACTTGGATTGGGCCCTATCCCAAGAGCTCCATCCCTCTGAGGTAACTCAGTGCTAGCTCAAAAAGGATTCCATCTTCTTTATCAAAAAGTAGCAAGATTACATAAAACTAGCATAAAATAGTAAGCTCGAAATTTGAGTAGAGATTACATAAGAAAAAAGTCAACCCTAGCAAGGTCTTGGGCCTCTCTACTTATACATCTAAAGCTACCAACAACTTCCTTAAAATCAGGGAGGCTTGGCTCCCAAAATTCGAGATAACTAATAATCGTTTTCCACTTGCTCGGCTGCCTTCAAGTGCATGATTCGACTACTTGTACTCCGAGCTGAATGAAGGGGAATTAGAAGTGAGGAGCAATAAATGAGGAGGATTCCCTTCTATAAGTCCTATCCTCTCTCTACTTCTAGTTATTTCTACATTTTGACCACTAGATCCTTGACTTTGACCTTGAAATCCATCAATAATTTGCATTAAATACATGTTAGACCACATGGCATAATAACTAACTCAACTCACCCTATAATCATAAATATAATCAGAAAATCATACAATAAGCTAAGAGAATGGTTGATTTGACTAGGTTAGGAGGTAACATGAGCCCATATAATTACCCATTTATTAGGCTCATCACATAGTTCTTTTAAAATTAAAGATACTAAAATTATTTACAATAAGGAAGTAAAATTCCTTTTCCATGTTGAAACACGGTTTGGAGGTTTGTCTCCAAAAAGCTTGATGACTTGGAAGCTCTAATGTTCCTGCTTCAGACTCCCATGGTAGAAGAAATTCATGACCTCCTGGTCATTTGTCATTAATTAATGAAGCCTCAATAATCCCAAACCTTTTCTTGTATTTGTTATTTCATCCATGCATTTTGTTGTTCAATTACTTTGCTGATGTAAAGTATTTTAGTCGAATGAAATTTCTTAATGATTGTCCTTTTTTTCCCGGTTGCAGCTTCTCTTCAATGTTGTCTTCATCATCATCCACAATCCATCAATCTCATCATCCAACTCTGTCTTTGCCTAAAATTCACTGTTGTTGTCGACAAGTTGTTTCATATCCTCCTTTGTCATACAAGTTATAAGACTTGTATTTAATTCTAGTTTATGTACCTCCTTTACAACCTTCTCATCATACTTTTCAATTCTCTCCTCATTTTTTTTAATAAAATTTCCTCTTCTTCCCATTATGATTTTGCATACTGAATATGAATTCTTCGACTTATTATCCTCTTATCGAGGAAATTAAGCTCCTCACACAATTAAACAAAACAATATTGAAATGTATTTGTAACCTTCGTGCAATATCCATCACTTAGGTCTTTTTCCAACCTAGCTCTTCCAAAATTTCCATCTCTTCTTCTCTACCTACTTTCCTTGGTGTAGAATTGTCATTTAGCATTCCAATAATTGTAATCTCTTTGAGCATTTCTTCATGAGGTATTTCCTCATCGTTTGTTCTGGTATAATTACTGTGACACAATGTTGTTCCATCCTCTTTTAAAATACGAATTAATTTTTTTCTTCTATGGATTCTTCACACTTTTCATACATATAACAATTATGATTTTTAAAATAACAAAATTCTGAAATTTTTGTTTCTCTTACCGTTATTCTACATTCCTCCACATGTTGCATAATATTTTAATCTTGGTATTTTCTTGAAGACTCCTTTGTTATCAAATATTTTTTTTCATTTTTGTCAATGTCACAAGTTCAATTGTATTCAAGTTTTCCTTTTGTGTCAACTTTCATGACAAATTAAAAATTACTAAAAACATATTCAGAGTACTTCACCATCTCATTCATTTCTTTGCAAATCTTTATTTCTTAATCTAAATGCATATGCACATTGTCAATTTCCTGATCTTCGACTATCAAATATGCAAACACATACAAAGTGTTAGATTTAAGAGCATGAGGCTGTTCATTGGATGCCTCAGTTATTGAGAAGTGTAACAAGAAAGACTCAATTTGACTTAAACTTCGTCAAATTGGGAAAATTCAAAATTTCCTCATCAACAGACAACTTTGAGGTAGTTAAATGAGGTGACAGGGCTCTTGCCACTCAATTAGCTTTGCAAATTCTAGTTAGTGGGCTTGGAGTTCAGTTTGCATGTGTTGATTGCTAATTTGTAGCAATTCAGTTTAGTTATTTTTGGTTGTACTCAGTTAAACTAGTTCTAAAAGTTAATAAAAATTGTTGCAGGTGATTTTTGCAGTGGGACAATACTCTAACTCAAATATTATCCATATAAATAATGAATCAACCAAAAATAGCTCATGCATGTAAGGAATTCAAATTTCTCAATTGTGGTGGATATTGCAAGGAAGTGTAACATCAGTTGTAGACTAGTTTTGAGTGTACAAGTGTTGATCGTAATCGATGATCAATCCTTGGGAATTGTGAAATCATTTTGGAGGAAATTCCTAAAGAATAGGGGCCAATTTCCTTAGAATTTTCACAAGGAAATAGGAGCTTGGGGGAGTGTGAGAAATTGGGTTAGTATGGGTCAGAGCTTCTCATTGAGTAGAGAGAACAATTATTCTTTTGCAGGTTGAGCTCAGAGCTGTAGCTAGCAATTGTAATAGATTCTCTATTCATTTGATTAATACAAGTACGATTAAGGGGGTTTTCTACAAGTTTCATTCCCATAGATACATCTGGTGGGCTCCAGTATTGTAGCAATAATGTTGCAACTCCTGGGACTCCCTTCTTACTTTTATCAACTTGGTTGTTCGTAACAAACTTGGAAGCGATGGTGCTATATGCACAAGTACTAGCTCTTGCCGCGGCTGTCACTTGATCAAATGGCACAAGTCTGCTAGGAGCTTAAGCCAACTTCTATGATCTCTTAGAAGAAGCTTTTAACTGATGGATGAAAGCTAACTCAAAGGAGGCTAATCTACTTGTAGAAAGAAACTAAAAACCTGAAAGGAAATGCAACCCTAGTAAACTCTAGTTTTACCACCTAGCCCTACTGATGCAAGAAAAAGGATGAAAGCTACTGAAAAGGATGCCATTGATTCTTGGGAAGGTTAAGTGCAAGTGTCTAAGCTACTTCTAAAGTGAAATATGAAAAAAAACATATTTTTGTATTTTTGAGTGAGTTGGCAGAATTATTATGCATGTGCTTTAATTGTTTTTTACTGTGCAGAGGTGGATTGGTGAGAGGAAATGGAGTAGGCAATTGCAGGAGGTTGAGAAGGTGAAAATAGGGCCTAAGGGGTCCCTATCACCCTTCCGAAGAGTTTCATAGTGATCGGATCTCAAGAAACCACTCTCGTGAGCTTCTACAGGAAGTCTACAAGGCTTGTATAGGATGTTCTGTAGCTTCTACAGGATGTTCCGAAATGGACTTTTGGAGGGTTGATGGTGGAAGAAAGGTGAAAAAGTGAGTATGGAGGTGAGATAAGTGTGTGAGGAGGTCTGGGACTTGGTGATTGAGGATTAAGAGTGGTTAAGGCGATTTGGTCGGTTCGAACATAGGAGAAGCAATGTTGCACAAGCATTTAGGAACTAGGGCAAAGTGAGAAAACGTGGAAAATGAGAGGCAAGAACCAAAGTTAGAGGATGAAGAAGGATGAATTGATGGGATAAGGGTAGGGGAGGAGGTATCATAGGTGCTCTGCACGTTACTTTCAAACTGATCAAACGAAGACTAGGAAAACCAAGGATCTAACTACTCTAACCTAATTTGACCTAAATACCAGAAATCATGATAGACAGCAGTGTGTTGGCAGAAAATCATGTAAGTCAACTACAAAAACCAAGCGAGAATGGATCCAAGCATGTAACCACAACTGGTACCAACTTTTGCATCTAAGAAGCTAACACTAGCAATCACATGAAGAAGCAAGAACAATGTTTTTATGGCAGCAAGGACACCTTGGTCTCAACTCAGGGTCCCAAGGAGGGAGAGGTGAGATTAGGGGTTGCTTGTAGCCCTTTTCAAAGATCTTTTATGTTACCAACCTATTAAATTGACCTGAAACATGAACAACTATTTCTATCATCAAAAATGGACTAAGTAACCAAGCAAGATTGTAATCTACTAGCAGAAATTATTCTTTGAGTACAGCAAAAAAATGAATATAACAGTACACAGAGGAGGTCCTAGCACTTGGGTTGGGCCCAACCCCAAGAGATATAGGTTCCTAAGAAAGCACTCAAAACTAAAGCAAAATGAAACTGATCTCCATTACTCAGAAATTAACCATGTCATAAAAATGTTTACAGCAAAGGCTCCAAGATGAGCTGAAAACAGAGAAACACTAGAGTGCAAAATAAAAATGTTCAAAAAGTAACCTACGAAGGCTGGAAGGCTTCTTCCTTATACACTACGAGGACCTCCAATAGCCCTCCTTAACTCAAGGGGCTCGGCTGCTCAAACTGCTAGTAACCAGTCACTTTACACAAAACTGCTCAGCTGCCCTTGGGAATCATTTTTGGTTGCCTGCTGAACTCCAAGCTGATGGTGGAGAATTCGAGGAATAGGCCATTTCATGCAAGAGACACCCTTCCTACAGATCCTCACCCTTGTTCCCTCGTGTTTGGCTATCATCTAACTCATAAATGTTTGGCCTGGGTCCAAAAATTGTCCAAAAATCTGCAATAACCATGTGTTAGCTTTCTTGGTCAAGTGACTATTCTCATTCTTTCAATTAACATAAATATACTCAAAAGCATGCATAAACTATGAAAAATGGTGGATTGATGAAGAAAAATTAGGCAAAATGAGCCCAAAAAGTTACCCAATTTTGGGGCTCATCATCACCCCCCTGCTAAATGGGTTGCTCATCCTCTGAGCAACTAATCCAGCTCATCATCCTTGATTGCTTTGACTACCTCTCTCACATCCGAGGCTTCTGAGGTGATGTCTTCTTTCTTGTCATGAAATCCTGCTTTTCTTTCTACTTCCTCCCACTGCCTATGTTCCTCTTCTTCTTTGACTCCTTCTAGCAGTCCTAAGAGCAAGGGAGGACTATACTTTAGGTCGATCCAGCTGGCCTGCAGAGTTTGCATTGACTTCTTATAGAGGGGTAGTCTTGCCAAGGCCTCCCTCATCCTTGTTGGGGTGTGGTATTCTCTTATTTTCAGATTGTGGGACAGTGTGTTCCACCTCCTTGTGCAAGCATGAATGTGGTTATCCCCCAACAATATTTCCATGTCCTCGAAATGAACGATGGCTTGAGCTTGTCATTCAATGTAGTCTGGTAGAACTTGAGGGTTATTGGGCAGGTGCTGGTGGGCATATATTAAGGCTGAGGGATCCTCTGGCTCTTCTCTGATCATGAGTGGCTCACTTAGCTCCTTGTTCATGAGATTTCGAGTCTCTGCTGCCATTTTTTCCTCATGGTTTAACCAAGAGGCCATGGCCATAAGTTGCACATCTCCCACTGCAGCATTGGGGTCCCATAGATTCATGTTAGGAAGAGCCAATTTGTGTAAACAGAACTATGATAATTTGGCCTTATCCTCTGCTGAGCTACTGTCACACAAAGCCATGAATTTATGATAATTTTGAAATGGAATGGTACCCCTTTGGGCTAAGGTGTTAATCGGGAACTGCAACCGTTGATCTTTAAAGTATAAGGCATATGAATTGGCGAGTTGCCGAAATTGAAAAGATTCTATTGCCCAGCTGGCCATGCAGGCCAATTGGGCTTCCTTTCCTTGTCGCTGGTGTTTTAGAGTTTGTATTTCCCCTACTGCCTATAATTCTTTCTCCTGTAGCTGTTTTGTTAGTGCATCAACCACAGCCTGTAGCCCGTCCTCTCTCTGTTGTTCATCAGGGGTTTCTTTTTCTTCTGAAGGCCTTTCCTATTGCTACTATTCTCCCAAGATGGGGGGCCTATCTTCCTTATGACTTCCCTGGAGCAGCAGCTGCTGTTTCAGCAGCTCATTCTCTTCCTATAGTTTTCCCCTTTGACTGCTCTCCATATGCCTTGCCATAGCTAGTTACTTTCTTGATTCATTGAGTTGTTCTTCCATGTGGCTTATGTCTGCCACTCCCTTGGATTTAGTAATCTTCATCCAAGTGTGAGTCCTAATCCTTTCTTTTTCCAGTGCAAAGAAAAGTGGCACCACAAATTTCTGGGGAATTATCTTCCCGGCTTCTAACAGGTTATAGTATGAGCCCAAGCTAGGCTAAGGGCTAGGTTCCAATATCTCCTCTATCTTTTCTTCTCCCTATGAGTGTTTGGCCACCTTTTCCTCCAGTTTCTCGGTCTCCCTTAGCTTAGCTAGAGTTTCTTGTAGAGATTCCTCAGCTTCCTGTAGAGCTGTCTTTGAGTCCACCAGCCTAATTTTCTCTCTCTAGGTGGACGATTTTGGGCTTCCTCATTCGTAGGTGATGGAAATATTTGTAGGGGACTCTTCTTTTGGCTTAGGTGTTGTGTCATCAATGACAATTGGCACCTTTGATTGAGGTTGGGGTCTCCCTACTTTGATTCGTGTGCTCCTCCTTGCTTTAAAGTATATGGAAGTTTGCCTTTTCCTCATCCCTTTTTTTTTTGGAGGTGTGCTTAGAGCGGCAAGCACAGCTACTACCTCTCTTGCCAATGTCTCGAGTGATTTCTCCTCTTGTTTTTCTTTTTCTCTACATCCTGTAGAAGTCCCTGTGTCAACTGTTTATGGCTGTGTTGCTGCTATTTCAAGATGTGTCTTTCCTTATTGTTTGGTCATGCCTACTTTGGCTGTGATAAATTTTATTTGGGGTTTTTTAGCCATCTATGCTCTAACCTACACTCTCTTTTCCCATGGTGTTTGTGTTGTTGTTTGCGCCTCTGTTTTAGGCTCAGCAATCTGGCCCATTTCTCCTTTCTCTTTCTGTCCTTGATGTGCTTGAATGTTCTATGTTCCTTCATCATTGGTTTTCTCACCTTCTTCTGTGTGTTCCCCCTCCTCACTGCTGGATGGGGTGATGTTTTCGGCCAAAACTCTGATATTGTCATCCCTAGAAATGTTTCGAAAGATTTCCCATGATATGGGGACAATGTAGGTGTGCACAGCATCTTCCACTAATAATTTTATGAGCCCATTATGGGCCAACTTGTTTGGAATCCCTTCATTCATTTTTGTACCACATTCAATTAGTGACTGAAGAAGAAAATAGGGAATGCTTAGTTTCATTGCTAGAGGTAAATCAATTCCATGTCTTAATTCACATAGCAACCTGAAATGATAACCATAGAGGATGTTGAATCTTCATTCACAGGTAATGTATTTCATGATTTGGAAACTGACCTCACTCCAGAGAGGAGGCAAGATGGCTCTCCTCACCCTATTTTTGTCTTCTACAGGATATTCCTCAGGCAGAAAGAATGCTTTCTTGGCAGCTTCACCCAATGCCCTCTCTTCTTTGCTCCAAGGGATCCCTAATGGTAGACGAGTAACTCAACTGATGAGCTCAGGCGTAAGTTCTAGGGTCAAACCCATAAAACTAACTGTGGCCTGTGTCTTTGATTGAGGTCTCAGGGACATTAAAAATTCTTCAGCTATCTCCTCATTGTGACCCTGGATTTTGTCAAAGAATGGCATCCAATTGGATAGTGTGAAAATGTTCACCACCTCAGGATGCTCATGTAATTTGCTGGAGTCCGAGGGTTCTTTTCTTATGAATCCCCCTGGCATGGTGAGAGTGGTCCTTTTTTTTATGCTTTGGTCAGAAAAGGGAATGCTATTTATAGTTTCCACCTGGATGGAAGGAAGAATTCCACCGCTATTCAATATCAATTAGAAACAAGTCCCTAGTTTCAAGACTGCTGTGACTCAGCTATCTATTTATGAAAGGGAGAATTTTGTTTTACAGACAGAGGATAGAGAAAAAATTTTCTTCTCAGCACACATTCAGATATGTAAATTTAAAATTTTCATCCACAGGCTGGCCCTCATAGTTGCATATCTTTCCTACAGGAGAATTTTAGAAAGAGGAAATGTGGAGGGGAATATTGATGCAGAAACAACTGGGAAACCCAGTGCAATACACAGGAAAACGCTTTTCTTTCAATTCACAAGCAAACCGTCTCTGATTCCCCAATTGAATGTCGTTCAATTCACCACCTTTTTAAAACATACCATGCATAGAGGAGTTTTTTGAGCCTACCTTGTTTGGAGCTCCTAATTCGATGAAGAAAAATCCCAGGCTTCCCTGCTCTAGAAAGTTGTGCAGTTTCTCCTGTAGGACTCTTCCTATAGAAGACCCCCCCGATTCCTGTAGAAATGTCACTGCACCTCTGAGCGTGCCTGATATGCGAGAGATCTTCGAAAAGAGTTAGAATATCTAGCGGAGGAAAACTGATTAACAGTTTTTGGGAAGCAGTAGACACGTACTCCAGTCGAGGATGTTTCAAGTTCAAAATGACAGAAGGTGGTGTGAGTTTCAGCGGAGCATCTTTTAATTTTGGCATGATGCGTGGTGAGCGAATGAAGTGGCTGGACCAGACCATTGATCAAATGTCACGACCATAATTTCTTTGCGTATCTCTAACCGCCATCACCTCTCCCCTGCTGTTAAATGCCGCCACCACTACCAGTCCCGAAAATTTTTCCTTGAATGGACACTCCACACGTGTTGGGTGCACATCTTGTCAGCGATTTTGAATGTAACTGGCTTTTTTGGATCTCACGAGGCTATGTAACTAGCTGAGGGTGGCCATTTGACTGGCCACCGATTCCCTTTAATCCAAACAATTTCCATAGGCATGCAGCTTTTGAAATATAGTTTATGCAATTGGCGAATGAGTTTAGACACTTACCTGTGTGGTCACAGTTGCGTTATGTAGACTTTGGGTCTTGGAATCGCTCTGTGTGTTGATTTTGCATGCGCAGGTTTTGGAACCCATCGCCTCGTTCATTGATGCTGCATGCACAGGTTTGCTTGGCTTTTGGCTGTTGATGATATTTTCACGTTCAAGATGAGCCCATTGCATGTTTCCTCTGTCGTTTTCGGCTATCCCTGTCTCCAGAGTATGTCTTCTAGAGGGATCAGCTGCTACAGGATTCCTGTAGGATGTCTTGTAGCTGCTTCTCCTCCTGGGATGCAAACTAACGAGCAAGGCTATACTGCTGATGAGGGATTTGGCTGATGAGGAGTCTAGATGGAGATTGATAGGTAAGGGGAGTGAGACACTACTGCTTATTTTGCTACTAAAAATTCTTGCTAGCAATATGAAGAAAATAAGGTTTTTTTTTGTGTGACTATGCAGGGACAAATAATAGGATGGGTGCAGCGGAGGTGCAAGGAGATGAAACAGGGTGACATATGGTGATGGATGGGTACAGGGGTGCTCATAGACCTATTAGGAAGATTCCAACTTTTAGATTCTTTTTCAAGATCAATTTTGGCCTGTCTAGAGGGTCTACAGGAACTTCTTGTAGAAGCTACAGAACTTCCTGTAGAAGGCCCAAAACTTCTTGTAGAAGGTGAAATCATGACCCGAATGTGATCAAATCTTAGGAGAGGGGGTTGGTCATGGAGGAAGTGCTTGCGAGGTGTGCCTGTAGCCTAAAGAAAACCTCTGTCCTTGTTTTGTGCGACCTTGCAACCTGTAATTTTCCAACAGAAATTATTGTTTTTCTTTTCTTTTTTTTGAGAGAGAGAGAGAGACAGCTGGGGTGCCTCCAGGAGGTTTTCACCCTCACTTCCTCCCTTGAGCGCCTCTAAGAGGTTTTCACCCAAGGATCTTTTTATTCCTTTTTCTATTTTTTATTTTTTTCTCTCTCTTTTTTTATTTTTTTTTATGATCAAGGTGTGGGTCGAGTAGAGACAGGTCCTTGCTCCACAACCAGCACTGACTCGTCCAAAGTTTCAATGAACTCCTGCCTAGAAAGGGGTTTCCTATAGATTTTTAATCGATTCCCATTGAAGAGCATGGGGATGGCTTCTTCATCAATGATCCTGATGAGAACCAAACCATTGTCGTTGCATTTCTCCACTGTATATGGTCCTAGCCACCTTATCTTCAGCTTCCCTTTGAAATCCTTGTATCTTGAATCATATAGCAGTGCCCAATCTCCTGGCTGAAATTTTTTTCCGTTAAGGTGCTAGTCATGCCATATCTTTCTATGGAGTTGGACCACTTCTGAGTGGAGGAGGGCCTACATTCTCTGTTCATCCAATCCATTCAGCTGTAGTAATATTTCTTGTTGTGCATGGCTAAGGTCTAGGTCCAGCTGAGCTGCCAACCTCAATGTGTTGTACTCGAATTCTATGGACAACAAAGCCTTCTTCCTGTAGACCAGCTCATAAGGTGTGAAACCTGTGGTAGTTTTCCAAGCGGTGTTGTAGGCCCAGGTGGCCTCAACCAGGTGATCTGACCAATATTTTCTGTTGTTTCTCACTATTTTAGTCAAAATCTCTTCCAAAGATCTATTAGTGACTTCCACCTACCCATTTGCTTGCGGATGATAAGGGGTGGAAGTCCTATGCTTAATCTTGTGATGAGTAAGTAGGTCTTCAATCGAGTTAGAGGTAATCTGACTTCCCTGATCTGTGACTAATTCCCTTGGGTAGCCAAACTTGTAGAAGATATTTTCCCTCAAAAACTCAGCCACTTTTCCTTCTGTTGCTGCCTTGACTGCCTTTATCTATGCCCACTTTGTTAGGTAGTCCGTGCACACAATGATGTAAGACTTCTGCTTTGAAGGAGGATTGATAGGACCCAAAAAATCCATGCCCCACTTCTCAAATGGCTCGAAAGTCACTTGAGGTTGGAGGGGAATCTTCTGATGGGCCAATAGTATCTTCTGACATCTTGGTGAAGAGTGGGCCAATAATAGCGTGCTTATAGAATTTTGAAGGCAGTCCTTTTTGCTGCAAAGTGGCCTCCATAGGGCCCATCGTGACAGGTTAGGAGGATGTCAAAAACTTCCTCCTCCCTAACACAACACCTCAAGATCTGATCTGGCCCAAGTTTAAACAGGTTGCCCCTAATCCAAGTGAGTGGGGCACTTTTCCTCACAATTTTTCTCTTCTCTTTTGAGAATAGGTGTGGAGGGAACTGTGCTGAAACCATGTAATTTGCTATATCAGCAAACCATGAAGAGAGTATTGAAATACCAAACAGGTATTCATCTGGAATTTGATCATCTACCGTCCCTTCTTCACTTGCAGGCAAATCTAGTCTAGACAAAAAGTCAACAACAACATTTTCATTACCTGGGTTGCCAACAATGGTCAAATCAAATTGCTGTAAAAAAAAGTAACCATCTAATGATACGAGCATTTACATCAGGTTTATTCATTATATCTAATTGCAGCATGATCTGTGTGTACAAATGTTTGATAACCAGTGATGTAGTGTCTGAACTTGTTTAGGGAATGGACTATGGCGAAGAACTCTTTCTCGATTACAGTATAGTTCAACTCTGCCTTGGACAGGTTTTTGCTGACAAAGTAGATGAAATATGGCAGTTTCTCCTAAACTTGTCCCCAGAATGCCCCTATGGCTTTGTTCGAGGCATCATTGTGGATGTCGAAAGGTAGGACCCAGTTTGGACCTCTCAAGATTGGGGCGGTTACTAGCTTATCTTTCAACTCATCGAGAGCCTCTTGACAATTGTCAATCCATATAAACTCAATATCTTTCCCTAAAAGACCAAACAATGGCAAGGCTAGCTTACTGAAATCTTTAATGAATCTTCTATAATATCTCGCTAAGCCTAGGAAACTCCAAACATCTCTTACCTTTTGAGGAGGTGAAACCTTTTGGATGGTAGAAATTTTTTTGGGATCCACTTGTAATCCTTGCTATGAAATTGTATGACCTAGCACGGTCCCTTCAGTCATTAGGAATTCACATTTTTCAGGACTGAGGGGCAGGTTCATCTCAATACACTTGGTTAAAACTTTTCCTAGGTTAGCCAATGCTTCTTGGAAGTTGGACCCATAAGGAGTAAAGTCATCCATATAGATTTCTACTGAATCATGAACCAAATCCGCGAATATGCTTAGTGCTGCTCTCTAGAAAGTGGCAGGAGCGTTGCATAGCCGAAAGGGAAGGACCCGATAGGCAAAGTTACCCCATGGACAAGTGAAGGTGGTGTTATCTTGGTCCTCTTGGCTGATTTGGATCTGATTATACTCGTTGAACCCATCTAGGAAAGAGAAGAACTTCTTCCCTACTAGTCCATCTAACACTTGATCTATGAAAGGCAAAGGGAAATGGTCCTTCTTGGTGGCTTTGTTAAGTTCTCGGTAATCTACATAGATTCTCCACTTCCCGTTTTTCTTGGGCACAAGCACCAAAGGAGAGACCCACTCACTGTCAAATATGGGGTAGATGAATCCTGGATCCAACAACTTTTGCAATTCTTCTTTGACAATGTCCTTAAGGGCTTGATTCATTCTCCTCTGAGGCTGCCTGACCAGTTTGCAATCCTCTTTGATGTAAATGTGATGGGTACAGACTGAAGGATGGACTCCTTTCATCTCCTTATAGCTCCAAGTGAAAGCATCAAAATGGTGGTTCAATAAGCTACACAGCTCCTTCTCCTGAGAGGGAGGTAGGGATGAGCTGATCTTTAAGGTTCTTTCAAGGCCAAATTCAACATTCTTAACTCTGGGAGAGGTTGGATCAGCGATCCAGAAGTCAAGTAGAGCGTTGGCTTTGGGTACCTTCCACCAACTCCTATAATGGCAGCACACTCGGAGGTGGATTTTGAATCAGATTCTCAATTAGGTCATCCTCGGTTTGAGGACCTCCCTTGGTGGCTTCTATTATGCACAATGGTCTGGAGTAGACTTCATCCTCATCTCCCTCCTCCAACCAGAGAGGTAAATCATGTTCTAACAGAGGTTGAGTA
This sequence comes from Pinus taeda, assembly GCA_000404065.3. NCBI lineage: Eukaryota > Viridiplantae > Streptophyta > Pinopsida > Pinales > Pinaceae > Pinus > Pinus taeda. The sequence goes on from APFE031489132.1 coordinate 102,155, forward strand.
GGAGGATATAGGACTAGTTGTTTGGACATAGGCCCATTCTTGATGGTCATGCTACCTACTTGACAATTGATGTAAGCATCTGCAGTGGCCAACCAAGGCCTTCCCAAAATGAGGGGGTATCTAGTGAGTTTTGCGTTTGGCTGAAGGACCAAGAAGTCCGCAGGGTACTCCCAAGAATCAATAGAGATTAGGACATCTTCCACAATCGCTTCTGGAGTCACGGTGGAGCAGTCTGCTAACTGCAGTGCTGTCGTGGTCTTTCTTAACGAACTCTGAAGGTTAAGTTTGAGCATAGTGTCCCTGGTCATCACATTAATGGCATTCCCTAGATGAATCAAGGTGTGGGGGATGATGGTGCCATTGATGTGGACATCAACTAAAAGACTTCCAGTGTACAAATATTTTGGACAGGTTACTTGTCCCAACATCAGATCGGATAGCTGTCCTATGACATTGATAGTTGGGGCATCTCTCTTGCACCTGCCAGGGTGCCTGAAACACTTCTCCTTGATCAATTTGTTGTAGATTGGTACATCTTTTATGGCATGGAGAAGTGGTATTTTCACACACAACTATTTAAGTTCTCCCAGAAGTTCAGTCTCCTCCGAGTTTGGTTGTGTGGTTACCGTTAGTCTCTCAAGAAAGGGTGGAATGACTTTGGGTTCACTTTCCTGTTTCTCTTCCTAATCCTCCAGAGGAGGTTGGCAATCTAGAAGGACCTTCCAGATCATAGGTTGATCTCCTGAATCTCCACAACATAGGTAGGGCATGTTGTCTCTTTATTATATACCTACTGGGCTTATCTGTTATTGGGGTTCGGGTTCAGTTGAGCAAGCATCCGGGGTTGCCTTGGAGGAGCAGGAGGTAATGGTTGAGGTGGAACAGGTGGTGGAGGCAAAATAGTGGGAGGAGAGTCGTATTGGGGCCTCCACCCTAGCTGAGGTGCATTCCACTGAGGTTGTGGGTGAACATGAGAGAAACAAATGAGCAATGGGTTGTGTATGGTATTGAGATGGATAAGACCAAGGAGGAGGTGCGGACCAGGAGGATTGAGCAGGGGGACCCCAAGAAGGTATATGAGTAGATTGGTTGGGGCGATAATAAGTTTGGGATTTCCCCTGCATCCCCTGCTGGTAAGGTCTGGATCCATGCAACTTCCTTTGGTTGAGGAAGTAGAGTGGTTCAGTGGCTCCCTCGACCCCTTGGTACATGGCTTTAAATCCAGCAAGGTTGGGCATTGGTTCGTAGGATGGTCTTCCTCACAAACCAAACACACCTCTACCGAGTGCAATGGACACTCGTTCTTAGGATGCTTCCTTGTGCATCTGGGACAAAAGATGGCCAAAGCCCTCTCAGCTTCCTCTTTCTTCTTTTGGATTTAGAAAGTATCCAGTTGCATGGCAAGCATCTATCTCATCTCACTTTTAAGGTCTTCCATTTGATTTGTAAACTCATGTTTGAAGAAGGTGGCACTAGCTGAAAGTGGATTCGCCCTTCCTCTTTTATGGGCTGCACTAGAGTTGTTTCTAAACACATTCTTTATGTCCTCATAAGGTAGTTTCTAGATGTCTCTGCCAGCTACCAAATGCAGGGTATCTAAAAGGTCTTCAGGGGCTCCTCGGTGTAGAACCAGCTTCAGAGATTCAGGGTCAAGTGTGCACCTGTCCCTTTTCTTCATAGTCTTATAAAGATTCATCACTTTCCATGGTCTTCTGAAAAATTTCTCCCTTCATTTCCTTTGACCTACAATAGTCCCAGTATTTGACGTTAAAGGCTTGCTGCATTTGAGCCCAAGTTGTGACACTGTTTCCAGGTAACCCCATGAACAAGCATAGGGCAACATCCTTGAGGGTAGAGGGAAATAGTTTCAACTTTTTCTCATCTTCTACATATTCATAAGTTTGACAAAGGACAACAAACACAAACAAGAAGGTATTAGGGTATTCATTGGTCAATCCATGGAAGTGAGGTAAGGCTGAGGGACTTATGTTTTTCATTTTCGTGTCCCTCTTGGTCTCTCGGATGGGGAAGGCACCCTCTATTTTCTGCTCGTCTCCTATACTATTTATGCATTTAGCCATGGTTTCAAGAGGAATGTTTCCTTGCTCTTCTTCTATTATAGGATCTTCGTATATCTCCATAGGTTCACCTATAGGTTCTTCTGGATCACTGCCACCAAAGAAGGGAGAAGGGTGACTCAGTGATGTGGTGGGGGAGTTGGGTAAGAATTTTCCAGTATTGTCTCTGTTCCTACGAGGCATGAAATGAAATGTTTTGGGTTGCTTTTTCTGCTTGTACCTCCAAAACTAAAATAGATTGAATTGCAACTAACTATAGTCTACCTTGCTGAAACGAAAATGTGGGATTGAAATGAAATCAGGAAAGGGCTAATCTATGTTGCTGAAATGAAATTGCAGAAATGAAATGCTAAGCTATGCTTGCAGAATTGAAATTGTGGAATTGAAATGCTAATATACACTTGCAGAATTGAAATTGTGGAATTGAAATGCTAATCTACACTTGCAGAATTGAAATTGCGGAATTGAAATGCTAATCTATGAAAGTAGGAAATATATAATCTATACTTGCTGAAATGAAATGAAAGCAGGAAATGTCTAATCTACTTTTGTAGAAATGAAATTGTAGAATGGAAATGAAATAAACTACTTAGCAGAAGTTTGTAGTAGAAAATAGAAGAAAAGCAGCAATCACAAATACTCTAACGCTTCCTCGGCAACGGCGCCAAAAAGATGGTGGGCTCTAGTATTGTAGCAATAATGTTGCAACTCCTGGGACTCCCTTCTTTACTTTTATCAACCCGGTAGATTGTAACAAACTTGGAAGTGACGGTGCTATATGCACAAGTACTAGCTCTTGCCACAACTGTCACTTGATTAGCTGGAACAAGTTCGCTAGGAGCTTAAGCCAAATTTTATGAGCTCTTAGAAGAAGCTTTTAATTGATGGATGAAAGCTAACTGAAAGGAGGCTAATCTACTTGCAGAAAGAAACTAAAAATCTGAAAGGAAATGCAACCCTAGCAAACCCTAGTTTTACCAACTAGCCCTACTGATGCAAGAAAAAGGATGAAAGCTACTAAAAAATATGCCATTGATTCTAGGGAAGGTTAAGTGCATGTGTCTAAGATACTTTTGAAGTGAAATCTGAAAAGAAACGTCTTTTTGTATTTTTGAGTAACTTGGCAGAACTATTATGCATGTGCTTTAACTGTTTTTGATTGCGCAAAGGTGGATTAGTGAGAGGAAATGGAGTAGGCGATTGTAGGAGGTTAGGAAGGTGAAAAGAGGGCGTTAGGGGTCCCTAGCACCCTTCCAGAGAGTTTCACAGTGATCAGATCTCAAGAATTTGCTGTCATGAGCTTCTACAGGAAGTCTGCAGGGGTTCTATAGGATGTTCTGTAGCTTCTATAGGATGTTCTGAAATGGACTTTTGGAGGGTTGATGGTCGAAGAAAGGTGAAGAAGTGGGTATGGAGGTGAGATAAGTGTGTGAGGAGGTCTGGGACTTGTTGATTGAAGATGAAGAGTGGTTAAGGTGATTGGGTTGGTTCGAAGATAGGAGAAGCAATGTTGCGCAAGCATGTAGGAACTAGGGCGATGTGAGAAAACGTGGCAAATGAGAGGCAAGAACCTGAGTTAGAGGACAAAGTAGGTTGAATTGATGGGAGAAGGGTAGGGGAGGAAGTATCATAGGTGCTCTACACGTTATTTTCCAAACTGATCAAACGAAGACTAGGAAAACCAGGGATCTAACTACTTTAACCTAATTTGACCTAAATACTAGAAATCATGATGGATAGAAATGCGTTGGTAGAAACTCATGTAAGCAAACTATGAAAACCAAGCGAGAATGGATCCAAGCATGTAACCACAATTGGTACCAACTTTTACATCTAAGAATCTAACACTAGCAATCGCATGAAGAAGTAAGAACAATGTTTTTATGGCAGCAAGGACGCCTTGGTCTCATCTCATGGTCCCAAGGAGGGAGAGGTGAGATCAAGGGTTACTTGATAGCCCTTTTCGAATATCCTTTCCGTTACCAACCTATTAAGTCGACCTGAAACACGAACAACTATTTCTATCATAAAAAATGGACTAAATAACCAAGCAAGATTGTAATCTACTGGCAGAAATTATTGTATGAGTACAACAAAAAAATGAATATAATAATACACAGAGGAGGTCCTGGCACTGGGGTTGGGCCCAACCCCAAGAGCTACAGGCTCTTAAGAAGAAGCTCAGAACTGAAGAAAAATGAAATTGATCTCCATTACTCAGAAATTAACCATGTCATAAAAATGTTTATAGCAAAAGCTCTAAGACGATCTGAAAACAGAGCAGCACCAGAGTGCAAAATACAAATTTTCAAAAAGTAACATACGAAGGCTAGAAGCCTTCCTTCTTATACACTACGAGGACCTACAACAAGCCTCCTTAACTCAAGGGGATCAGCTGCTCAAACTACCAGTAATCAGTGAGTTTACACAAAACTGCTTGGCTGCCCTTGGGAATCATTTTTGGTGGCCTGTAGAACTCCGAGCTGATGGTGGAGAATTCAAGGAAAGAGCCATTTAGTGTAGGATACACCCTTCCTACAAATCCTCACCCTTGTTCCCTCGTGTTTGGCTATCATCTGGCTCATAGATGCTTGTCCTTGGTCCAAAAATTGTCCAAAAATCTGCAATAACCACGTGTTAGCCTTCTTGGTCAAGTGACTATTCGCATTCATTCAATTAACATAAATATACTCAAAATAATGCATAAACTATGAAAAATGATGGATTGATGAAGAATAATTAGGCAAAATGAGCCCAATAAGTTACCCAATTTTGGGGCTCATCAACATCCGTGTACTTGTGTATGTGGTTGATGCATGCTTGCAAATGTTCTAAATTATCAATTAATTTCTGCAGATCAATAGAGTAGAATTGTGTCTCTTCATTTCGATTAAATTTCTTCGGCAACTGCAATTCTGTAACCATGTTTCTACATGATATTAGAGCATGATTCACATTAGAAAAAGCATTTCAAAGGTGTTCCTCTGGAGGTTCAAATTTGTAGCTTCGATGTAGCAGGATTTCCTCAGAGTTGGCAGAATGGCCTTCAATGCACTAAGATTAGAGTATGCATTGGAAGGCAGCTCGAATTTCATTTCCTGGAAGCATCACATGGAGGCAGTGCTTGATGACAATGGGTTGTTCGATTATGTCAAGGAAATCATTCCAAAAATAGGTTCAGTTGATGCCCAGAACCTAGCCCAATGGAAGAAAGATGTCAGTTACCATAGAAAATCGGCCCTCAAAGACAATCATCAAAACATTAAGATGACAAAGAATGACAGTATTATGTACTATCACACCATATTTAAACAAGTTCAAGATGAGCTTGGAAGGGTTCTTGTGAATGTTGCAGAAGATGACTTGGTGAGGCTAGCTCTTCTAGGCCTTCCAAAATCTCGGTATAGCTACTAGGACCCAGTGAACAGGAGGGATAAATTACCAAATTCAGAATACTTTGGTACGATTTAGTACAAGAGGAAGTCAGGAAAAATACCGGAGATGAAGGTTCATCTAAGGAAGAAGGATGAGAAATTCTCAAAATTTGTAGAATTCAAGAACTAGTTGAGAAAGAGACTGAAAAGAAGGTTAAGGCTCTCAAGAGTGACAATGAAGGTGAGTATGTTTCGAATGACTTCAAGAAATTTTGTGCCAAACAAGGAAATCAAATAGAACTAATAACTCCCCTAAACCCACAAAAAAATGGGGTAGCTGAGAGAAAGAACTACAGCATTATGGGAGATGCAAGAGCTATGCTACATGATTAAGGCCTACCACTGCGTTTATGTGCATAGACATGTAAATGATCAGTCTACCTATAGAACCAAAGTCCTCATCTAATTCTTGATATGATTACACCGTAGGAGGCCTTCTACGGGAGAAAGTCGGATGTGTATCATTTTATAATTTTGAAGCCTCTCTTCACTACCATGTATCCAATTATTTGAGGAAGAAATATGAGCCAACAACAAAGTTGGGACTTTTTTGGGTTACACGAAACTCCACACAATTAAGGGATGTAAAGATTGATGAGGAGAAATAAATGAGTGCTCTCTTGAGAGTTTCAAATTCCACCATATGAGTGTAATATTCCAAATAGAAATTTTATAGAGATAATAAAAAACATGCACAAAAATAACAACACAATAAATTTCAGCAAACACCCATGAACAGAAAAATGCCCCAAAACACCCAAAATGGTCAATTTTTATCATAAATAAACTATTGAAGTACAATAAAATTGGAAGGAGTGTTCCTGGGTTTACTCAAGGCAAGCTACAAGCCCAAACTAATCAATCTCACAATGCCCAACTGCTGCAATAGTTTGTCCCTCTAGGATTCTACACTAGCCCAAGTTTTCTTCACTGCCGGCTAACTTGGAACCCTGATTCCACCCCTCAAAACTGCCCATAAAATTCTGTAAATTTGGGGATATTATCCTTGTCAAAAACCTCGAAAAACCTAGAAAGGGTTTTCTTTCATTTTTGACCGTCCAAATTTGATCCCAAATAACTTGGCCCTCCTCAAATACCAGAATGCTTCACATATAGCCGAAAATGATAAATTGTTGCTCCAAAATGCTAGAAATCTCTCTACAATCTCCCTCCAAATGAAATCATAACAGCTCATCCCATGAATTCTCTAATTGACACTCCACACAACAATCACCCAAGAGAACTGCATAGGCCTATGAGAGATGACATAGTAGCAAGCTTCAACAATTCGTACAATATTAAGGGATTTAATATTAAGTCCTCAATAATGCTCATAGCACCTTGAAATTGTAGCCACATAATCCTCTCTAAAACCCCATTAATACCCAAAAAGGGTTTTGGTCCAACTCCAAGCCAAATGGAGCCCACTAAGAGATGCAGATTCCCTAGATAACTCGCAAGTCGCCCTACTATAAGAATGAGAATTTCAGGCTTGAATATTTCCTGAAAATTTCTATAAAATTAGCCAGAGACTCCTCTCAATAAATCCACAAAACCCAGAAAGGGTTTGGGCTAAATCTAATGTGACCTCGTGACCCCAAGAAATGTGTATGGTTCTAACTATTTGGAAAAAAGACCTATAGAAATAATTCTATTGTAAAAGGCCAATCAATTATTGGAAAAATATCCTCCACCCCTACAAATCACTCCTCCAAGCCTCTTTATTTATCCTTAGCTCGAACTCTCCAAATCTCCTTGTCAAAATGTCTGTGCAGCAGTTGTCTAGAAACCCCTAAAATGATAAATTCAGCCCTCCAAAATGAAACATTCTTAGCCTTGCAAATCAGTAACGAAAAAATTGTCCTCCCTATGGATAAATCTCTACAAATTATCCGGCCAAAACTTGATTGTTTGCCAACTTCTCTCAGCCTCTTCGAATTTCATTCTAGGCTCTAAGAGAAGCATGCTCCAACTGGAAATGGTCTGTAATGTAGCTACTAGAGAAGCACTAATATGGACTTCTTACTCCCCTAGGATGACAATGGAATTTCAGTGAAGGTAGAGGTGGAATTTCCGATCGGAAATCCCTTGTGCTAAACAACATGGTTGTCTTGGTTAAGAAGCTCAAGAGAACTAATGTTGAAATTCTCAAATGACCAAACATAATCCACAAAATGAGTCCATATTCCTTTTATAATTTCTCCTCATGCCTCTAGAATTATTTTCTTTATATTATTTTATTGGTGGGAGACATTTTCCACTAAGTCACTTTGGCCACCATTTAATAATATAATAATTTGCTACTATTTTCCAATAAAATAACACTAGCTACCCTTCTCCAATAATATTTTCCCCCTTTTATATAATATTACTAAAATTGGGTAAAATTCCTTAGTGACTCCCATGCTCACAAAGTTGGCGATATTATAGTTCTCCTCGCCAAAAATTGATTTTCCTGAAGCAATAGTCGAAGAGATGCTCTCTCTGTGCTGACCAAACTCTCACTGCAAACAATACCGGCGTCCCAAATGTGTCACTGAGTCACCCTGAATCCCTGCACCATCCTATCATAGATGAATCCCTCGATAACGGAGTCCCATGATAATCTCAAAAATATGCCACCATGTCGACGCGGTGCCACTCTAATTACAACTGACTACCCATAATGCGCATACCGTATCCTCCTTTCCTGGAACCCAATATTGAAGTACTAACAAATGGAAAATACATCATGCCCAGGCATCTCCATGATGCCAAAGCCTACCCATCCAAAGGTAACCCTGAACCTATGCAACAATAAGTAAATCCTACCTCACTAAATGTTGAAGGCCTCGATGAACCCCTATGTGTCAACCAAAGAGTGAACTAGATCACTCTTTTCCATGAATCTGCTCATCATGAGAGAGAGTGATATATCAACCAATCGAATCCCCGAATCCCATAGCCAGACTTGCTGTAACATATCTCTAAAAGCTTTGGAATCCATCTGTGCCCCATCTCTACTCCCTGTATGCAATCAGTATATATGGTCCATATATCATGAACTAATATGATGCATCCTAAACTTCCCTCTTCCTACCTCTAGATATTACTGATTACTGTTCAAAAATGCATGCATTAAATAGCTACCCATGGAGTGCATCCAATAGATGGGTTTCTAATACTCATAATCAAATCAATATATGTGGATCCATCCTGCTCTTGCCAACCATCACCACTAAGTCTGCCACTCACCCTCTTCGTAATGTGCCAATACAATGTCTGGAGCCCAGACACCCACTTGAAAATTGCCTCAATCATACATTGTATTCTCTACTCATATAGGATCCTGACATTCACTATGTAAAGAGTGGAACATGTAACCCCCATGACCAACTCCCCAAGTGTAAGCTCAATGATGAACGATATGCCACCGCTGTAGAAGATCACCTCATCTCCCAACTTATGGCTATCAACTAGCGTACCGACCCTACTCCTCCACTATAGAATATCTATTGTGCCCTTGAGGCACTGAATTTCATAGCATTGTCTTAGGAAAATCCCCCAAGTCTTGTTATCCACTTTATGGGCCTGGATCAAACAAAACAAGGCTCCCCTCAACTACACGTGGTGCCAATGAGTGGAAGATGCATGGGTTCCAAGAACCCATGTGGACACTCTTGACCCATCCCATGACCGATTCACTCTCCTAACTTGGATATGCCCACTCCAATGACATGCTTGACACCCTCGTCAAGGAATCTTCTTGCTAGTAGCACTTCCTATGTTTGTAGTTCAACCTCGTACACTAGTACATATAACCATGTATCCTTGTGTTTCCTGGCATATAACTACACCCAATCGCACATATTTAGGCACCACTCGACCCTGCTACATGTTGTTACATCATCCCAGATCAACTAGTATCCCTCTTGTATCGATGTGTCTTTCACTCTATGAGGGAGTGCACTAATATGTGAACCTATCCTCCTACACCACGATGAAATCCTACACACCATTGAGCACCATTGCACACCTTCGTGCTCCTCTACATATTGTTTTGCACCGTTGCATAACCCTATGCACCCCCGGATATCAAGGTCTAAGATTGAGTCCATAGGCATCATCACACATCCTGTTAGAGTCACCATCTCTATTACCACTCTGCTGGTAAGCCCTCCACTATGTGATATATATCTCCTCATCCTTCCAAATAGACCTAAGTGGCCTAACTCTTCACATGGTAATGTGAATAACATTATTGAGCATATCCTTAGTAGCTTTGGTGTCCAATATAATAGTGAGAGAGCACCATCTCCATACAATTCCCTGTCTAGTGACCTGTCGATGTCAACTCCTCCTACCAACTCCTGCCAAAGTAGGCTCATCGTCCTATAATCCCATGTATGCACAACATGCCATGACAACTCATGAAATTTGCCTACTCCCCTCCCAATTCATGTTGTCACTAGTGTTTTCAGGAACTCCGCAGGTGATATGAAACAGTGAGTGTGCCCAACCACCGAGTCCATCATGCAACTACTACCATCACTTACAAACTCCACGATGTGAAAGAGAATCCACCTAGATCCCAACAATAAGCTTGCTCTCTAGCCCCTCTAGTAATCCATAGCCTCTGTTGAACTATGGCTATGGATGCATCTAACATCCTAGCCATATCTACGAGACACCGAATCAATATAGCTCTCCATCCAACCCTAAGAGAGGGATCAAATGCATGAAAAATCATACATGAAACCAAACACATCCTGTGAATTTTTCTCCCTATGTAGCTCATGTCCGCTCATCACACTGACTTGGTCGGTACATAACTTTTTTTGGGGTAATTCTGCATCTCCCTCTCCACTATGCAAAGGTAGTCTAGCAATGTTGCAAGTCCCATCTATATAAGCCTAAAGAGAGCTATTGTCTTGAAGTATTTTGGCTTTGGTGATGGTTTGTGCATTTGTATGCTCTAAATCAGTGGCAAGCCCAAAATACGAATACTCATCCTCCTCCACCATGGGCTTTACATGGGTCAGAACTTGTCCCTCGATGACTATCTCATGGCCCTTTATGTGTTATCCATGCTCTTGTAGGTGGCTTCTGTTAGGGAACTCAGTCATGGCTCTGGATACCTCTGTGTCTCCTAACACCTCACCTAGGGACAAGACCTCACCAACATATGGCTATAGGGATGTAGGCTCTACTCTCTTCACCAAGGTGTCAATTGGTGTCATCAAAGAGGTCTCCAACAATGGTAACTCTTGTGTCACATTGGGCATATCAATGTGCCCCTCACCATCCTGTGCGTCCTCATGCTCAATCTCCTCCTCAGGCTCCTGACATATAAAGCCTGGTCTCCACCAGCAAAAACCCCTCCTAGTCTCACTCTCTACCTACCCTCCTTTACAGGATGATCTCATCCTTGACCCATGCTGCTACTTTGGCTCATCCAGAAAATGAGGCATGGTAGGACAACCAAATTGTCCATATGTATGGGTGTTGCACTGTTGGGTTGTGTGTGCCTGCACATGGCTTCTTTGTTGGGTATGACTCAACCTTCCCACCTCTTGTTGCATCCTCTCTAGGACTTGTTGGTTTTATCTCCTCAACTATTGGGTCCACCTCATCAACTCCTCCATGATCCCCTATGCACTCTTCTCTTTTTGTGTCATTGGAGTGCCAATAAATTTGCCAGTCGCTATGCATGCATGGAAAAAACCTCCATATCTTCTTAGCTCCCCCACAACTGGCAAAGATCATGCTCTGATACCAATGTAATATTCCATATAGAAATTTTACTGAGATAATCAAAGACATGCACAACAATAACAACACAATAAATTTAAGCAAACACCCATGAACAGAAAAATGGTTCAAAACACCCAAAATGGCTAATTTTTATTATAAATAAACTATTGGATAACAATAAAATTGGAAGCAGTGTGCCTGCATTTTCTCAAGCAAGGTACAAGCCCCAAGTGATCAATCTCCTAATACCTAATTACTACAATATTTTGTCCCAAAAGGAATCTTCGATGGCCCAATTTTTATTTATTGTTGGCTGACTTCGCACCCTCATTTTGCCCCTCAAAACTGCCTAGAAAATTTTGTAAATTTGCGGATGTGATCCTTGTCAAAAACCCAAAAAGGAGTTTCTCTAGTTTTGACCCTCCAAATTCGACCCCAATTAACTTGGTCATCCTCAAATACCAGAATGCTTCACTTCTAGCTGAAAGTGATGAATTGTTGCTCCAAAATTCTAGCAATCTCTCAACAATATCGCTCCAAATGAAATCCTAAAAACTTAGCCCCCAAATCTGCTAACTGACACTCCACACAACAATCACCCAAGAGAACTATGTGAGCCTATGAAAGATGATGCAATAGCAATCTTCAAAAATTTATACAACAATAAGGGACTAAATATTATGTGCTCAAGAATGCTTAGATCACCTTGAAATTGTAGCCATAGACGCCTCTCCAAAACCTCATAAATAGCCAGAAAGGGTTGGGTCCAACTCCAAGCCAAACTAGGCCCACCAAGTGATGCAGATTCCCTAGCTAACTCGCAATTCGCCTTGCTATAAAAATGAGGATTTTAGGCTTGAATATTTCCAAAATTTTTCTATAAAATTAGCTAGAGACTCCTCTCAATAAACCCACAAAAACACAGAAAGGGTTTGGGCTAAATCCAATGTACCTCGATGATGCCAAGAAATGTGTATGGTTCTAACTAGCTGGAAAAACATCCTGGAGAGATAATTATGTTGTATAAGGCTAATCAATTATTGGAAAAAATCTCCCCCACCCCTGAAAATCACTCCTCCAAGCCTCTTTATTTAACCTTAGCTCAAACTCTCCAAATCTCCCTGTCAAAATGTTTTCCTAGTAACTGCGCAGAAACCTATGGAATAATAAATTCGTCCCTCCAAAATGCAACACTCTCAACCTTGCAATTCAACAAGGAAAATATCACACTCCCTATGGATAAATATCTAAAAATTCTCCATCCAAAACTCCACCTTTTGCCACCTTCTCTCAGCCTCTTTGAATTTCCTACTACGCCCCAAGAAAAGCATGCTCGAGATGGAAATGGTGTACAATGTAGCTTCTAGAGAAGCCTTAACATGGACTCCTTACTCCCCTAGGGTGACACTTGAAGTTCACCGAAGGTAGAGGTGGAATTTCCTCTTGGAAATCTCTTGTGTTGAACAACACAGTTATCTTAGCTAAGCACCTCAAGAGAACTAATGTTCAAATTGTAAAATGACCAAAGATAATCCACAAAATGAGTCTATCCTCTTTTTATAATTTCTCCTCATGCCTCTAGACTTCTTTTTTTATATTATTTTATTGGTGGGACCATTTTCCACTAAATCGCTTTTTCCACCATTGAATAAAATAAAAATCTATTTTTATTCTCCAATAAAACAATACTAGCCACCTTTCTCGAATAACATTTGCCCCTTTTTAATTAATATTACTAAAATTGGGTAAAATTTCCTAGTGACTCCCATGCTCACAAAATTAGGGATATTAGAATGAGGAGATTTTAGCTCCAAAGGAGAAGCCTTAGGAGGAGTGTCCAAAAGTTGTGTAGCAGCCAAAAATTGAGGATTAGAGAGGCAAGGTGGAGACATCTACTCAAGCAGAACCATATAGAAAAGGATGAAAGAGAACTATGGAATATGATATATTAGTACAAGATGTGAGGGAGAATGAGGGAGCTCCTTCAAATTTTCATAGGCAAAGGAGGTCACCTGAGAGGTACACTGACTACATAGATCAAATGACTAAGCTTGTAGAGACTCAGCAATCCTCTTTGAGGAAGTAATTGAGAAACAAGTTTGGGTTGATATAATGGTGGAAGAATAGGAATCCATCATGAATAACAATGTTTGTGAAGCTATCCCAAGACTGGCTGATGAATCAGTTGTGGGTTCAATATGGAAATTCAAGGTTAAGTGTGCAGTAGACTGAAGGATATAGAAGTTTAAGGCCAAATTTGTGGCCAAACAATTCTCTCAAGTTGAGGGAATTGACTATGAGGGAACCTTTGCTACCGTAACAAGATATTCATCAATTCGATCAATTCTTACACTTGTTGCACAAATGTGGTCGAAAATCCACTAGGTGGATGTAAAAAATGCATTTCTCAATGGTTTTATTGAGGAGGAAGTGTACATAGAGAATCCATAAGGTTTTCAGACATTTGATCAAGAGTATCATCTGTGTAGACTCAGGCAAGCATTATACAGTCTTTGATAGGCACCTCGAGCTTGGTACACTTGGATCGATATTTATCTCACTAGATTAGGCTTCACCAAAAGTGAAGTAGATGTGAACCTCTATCATATTCTTGTAGAAGATAAATTTCTTATAGTTTTTTTATATGTTGATGATTTGATATTGGCAGGATGAGAAGCTGATCATCTCTTGCAAGGAGGACGTTGCAAGGGAATTTGAGATGAAAGACATGGGTCTCATGCACTACTTCCTCTGGCTGGAAGTATGACAAGGCAATGGCGAGTTGCTTTTATCGCAAGGAATGCATGCCACCAAGATATTACATATATTTGTCATGGATAGTTGTAAGCCCATGGAGAAAACCATAGTGACCAACTAGAGGAAGGAGAATGCCACTTCAGGTGAAGAGGTTGATGCTACAATTTACTAGCAGCTTGTGGGTTCGTTGATGTATCTTGTGAAAGCACATCCAAATATGTGTTATGCGGTCAACTAGATGAGTCAAGCTATGGTTAGTGATCCAGATCTTTTAACTTTAAGGATGCATTCATAATGTCATATAAAATATCATATTAACCACGTAACTTAACACATGAATAATAAGCAGAAAACGTAAGGTAACCATGAGACCAAAGGCACACAAATGATTTTATTATAGAGTTCACCCAATGAGGGCTTAGTCTTTGGGCTCTACTCAATGTGGGGAGGCCTCTTTCATTAAGTGGCATCAAAGAAACAATTTACAAGCAACTTTACAAAAATTGAACCTTATCCCTCTAATTCAAATGATGGCTTGTAAATGGAGAGCTCAACTAGAGAAACAGACTGCACAAATGGATTCCTGGCACGAAAACATGCAAAATCGATTATAAAATTCTAAAGTTGTGAAACTGGCACCTCTGGCCCTCTAAGGGATTCTTTTCAGCATTTTGTGGATTTACCCGGTCATGGTTCCACTCCCTCTATATCTCAAGGTTATTCTCTACTCTGCTCTTCCACAGTCCTTGAGAAAATGAGTTTAGTTTTTAAATAATAAACTGGGTAGAGTTAAAAAAGTAATGAGCTATGGCTTGTTGCTAACTGTCAGTAGATTGTGTGGGGGAAGACATGTTTCAAACCCCAACCACCCTGTAGGTTTCAACCCTATACAGAAATTACCTGAATACAAATTATAAAAAGTAGAAAATAACAATGGTGAGAGCATAAAACATAAAACAAAAATACAAAAAGATTTTCCCTTGCATCCCAAAATTAGGACTACTGTATTTATTTTTCATTGTGTTCCTTTCAATGTTACGATACATATATATACATGCCAAAGGATCCATAGACCCAAATCCATTAACCCTAGATTAGAACATAACTACGGTTCCCTTGACTAGATCTACAAAATACCATGAACAAAAAACCATCATTCCCAAAACCATATGTGGAATCCATGCACAAAACCATCAGTAGGCCCACCCACCTAATATACCTACATACCCCATGACAGGGGGACCAACTGTGCCCCCTGTGACCCCCAAGCAGCACTCGACTCATCGTACAAGGGGGGTTACCACCCTCCTGTGACCCCCCCACTCGTGGGGTAGTTGTGGAAAGAATATAACACACCCCAATTATAGTGCATTGTTTTTTAACAAACGCGGTAATGAAATATATTTAACTTAGTGGATACATATAATATGGAGGCTTTTGGTTTTTCATTTAGTGATTTATTGTAATTCATGGAAACTCGTTGGGGGCTGATTGACATGGGTCAGGCGAGTTTCAACCCCGCTGACTCCATTCAAGTGTTGGCATATATCTGTTGGGCGGGGTCCGAGTCACTCACAGCCCCAACCCATTGTATCATATGTTTTATGTTTAATATAACATAAAAATGTAGTTTTGGGGGAGCTAGGGGTGGCGGCCTGACACCCTATATACATATATATTTAATTTTTATATATATTATGACATATTAGTCAAAAACTACTGATAAAAAAATAAGGGTTATTGCACAAATTAAGTAGGTGACAAATTCTGCTGTTTCGACTGTCTAATTCTATACGCTGAGATTATGCCAATTTGTTGCCTTAATAGTTTGCCACTTGGCCATGTTTGACCATAACTTTTACCAGCTATAACTTGAGAATACAAACTTAGATTTGAGTGGAATTTGGACCATTGGAATTAGGGTGATGAGCACTATGATCTGGTCCTAGTTTCAATTCCATCTGGCGACTTTGATTTTTGATATGTTTTGAAGGCCACTTCTATTTCTGGATCCTCCCCGATCATTCCTCCCCACCAAGGAGATTTTGGTCCTCCAAAAGCATGACCAGATCCTACACACTTCATGTGTCCTCATCAAGCCACACTTTCAACATCTACATTGCATGCAAATATGGTACATTCTTTATAATCACTTACAAAACCACACATGACTCAAACAACCCCATACTTGCCAAGAGTTGATAACACATACTATTTGGTCAAGTTTTACATAATAGAACCCAATACCCCAACCACCAACAAAAGCCCTAAAATATCATCGTTTCTTTAATAATATATGGAAAATACATCATCACATTAACAATTATTTGAAACACATGATTTATAAAATGTGGCCATGACAAGCGACTATACCTAGTAAAACCATATCTTACTCAATAAAGTGAATGGGTCATATCCCTATAGCAGATTCACTTGTTGAACATCATCTCCAACTAGTTTCCTCATGGGTGCTTTCTGGGCTTGGAGTGTCTAACACGTGACTTTCTGGTGTCCATCCTCATTGCAGTGGCTACATTCATTCTTTCTCTTCCAAAATTTCCAGATCATCTTGGAACACTTTCTCCTGGTGCACCTATGATAAGTGCCTGTGGAACCCTCACTATAATTGGAATGTGATGAAGTCTCTCATCATCTATCATTGGTGGGTCATTGGCTATCTTGGATCATTCCCCAACCTCCTTTTTATCATATCTAAGTTCTACATAACGAGGCAATTCCTCCACTTTGATGGCATTCACAATTACTTAGCCATAAATGTTGAGGCCCTTTCCTTTGTATCCCATTTTCTTCAAAAATTTTGATCCAATTCCTATAGTACATTGCTCAAAGGTAGTGAAATCATCATCATAAAAAGTACATGAAATTGAAGAATCATTTTTTACCTGAGGATTGTTATGCTGCAACTTTTCCAAGGTCTCCTCCTCGGCTTGTAACTGATGTTGCAACATTTGTTTCTCCTTCTCTGCTTCTTGTAGGAGTCTCGTTTGTTCAACATTCTCCACTTGAATGTTTAAATTGATTTCTTTGAGTTCTTGTAGTCATGGCACATTTGGTCCCCTTTATATTTTTGGCAACATATCTCCTGAAGTATTTGTCTCATCGCTTGAATTAGAGTCCAAGTCTATGGGTCCATCTGCTACAATCCCAAGAGCTGCAATCTTCGTTTCGTCACTTGAGTCTAACCTTGAGTCAATTGGTCCACCACTTGAAAATATCACACGTGTGATCTTCTAATCATCCTGTGATTCAGATTCTTGGTCTTGTTGCATGGTTGCAACTACCTTCTGCTTATCTTTTCTGTCGTTCCTCTTACGTCTCAATTCTGGATGGAGTTTCCAACAATTCTCCTCATCATGCCCTTCTTTCTCGCATTGAGTATAAGAGGGCCTTGCTTCTCTTCTCTTGGATGCTACTTCCCTCTTCAGGTGGTCATCTTGCTCATGCTTATCCCCTCTTTAAAGATGTACAAAATTTACACTAGCTTCATCAAGAGACCTAGGTTCAAGTAATAACAATGAATGGCAGAAATAACTATGCAAATATCCAATATATTTCATCAACATTTCAGAAGTGTCTAGTGGAAAATTAAATGCTAATGCTTGTTTTTAAGATCCTCTATAAAATTCTGAACAATTTGACCTTTTCTATGTTTCAAATGTTGTTATTACATCATGGCCTTTTGTTTGTAACCCAATGGGTAAAATTGTCTTCTTAAAGTAGAAATGAACTCATACTAAGATGAAAGAAGTTTACGAATAATCGTACAATATTTGTGCAGCTTGGCTTCCCACGAGACGAGAGAACTATCACTCACTCAAAGGGATATTAGCTAGATCATGGCTTCATCCTCTTTTAATTGTTGTATGCATCAATACACTTCAACCTATCCTATCTAGTTGTCTAGCTTTTCTACATTAAATTCTTCACTAAATAGAGGTAAATCAAACTTGACATCCGGCTTGAAAAAAGGCTTTTTAGATGCATTCCACTTATTCTTGTTAGAATGATGAGAAGAGGAAGAAGAATAACATTCACTGGAGGTTGGAGAGGGTGGAGGGTCTTCTCCTCCACCTTCATGAATTTCTGAGGGATGATCATCTAGTTATTTATTCTTAGGCTTGATTGCGTTTTCATATTCTTCAAAAGAAATTGTCAACTTTGTTTGCGATGGTGAAGAATATCTTGCGATAATTTCGCTCTTCCTCCAATCGTGCTTCCTCATCTACCATGTATCGTATTCATGGTGCATGCCTCACTTCAAGATCAAAGGATTTAAGTTTTCCTTCACCTCTTTGAAGCTTGTTCTAAGTTAGCATTCACTCATGCAACTCACATTAAGAAGACCTACTCTGATTCCAAACTTGATCAAGTTCTTTTAACTGCGAGGATGCATAAAAAGTTGCATATAAAAGAGAATATTAACCAAGTAAATTAACACATGAAAAAGATGTGGAAAACATAAAGGAACCATGAGATCAAAGGTACCCAAACCATTTGATTATAGAGTTCGCGCAATGTGAGCTCTGTCTCTGAGCCCTGCTTAAAGAGGGGATGCCTTCTTTCATTAAGTAGCATCAAAGAAATCAGTTACAATAAACTTTACCAAGATTGATCCTTATACCTCCAATTTGGATTATGACTTGAAAATGCAAAGCTCAGCTGAAGAAACATACGATACAAATGGATTCCTGGCACAAAAATGTGCAAAAGCGTCTATAAACTTGTCAAATTATGATACTGGCACATCTAGCTCTCTAAGGCAATATTTTTAGCATCTTGTGGATTTGCCCCACTCATGGTGCCACTACCTCTGTGGCTCAGGGTACCAATCCACTCTGCTCTCTCATAGTCCTTGAGAAAATGAGTTGTTTTTTTAAATAATAAAGTGTGTAGAGTTAACAAAGCAACAAGTTGTGGCTTGTTGGTAACTGTTGGTGGATTGTGTGGAGGTGGATAGGGTTCAATCCCCATCCACCTTAGATATGGTGCATTATTTGTTAAAAAACACAAATATGTTGTATATTTAATTCAATAGTTACATATAATATGGTGGCTTTTTGCTTTTCGTTTGATGGTTTATTGTAATTTGGGGCCACCTATAGGGCCCAACCCACATGGGTTAGGCAGGTCCGAACCACCTCAGCTCCCTCCAGGTGTTGGAATATAGCTGCTAGGTGGGGCCACCCATGACTCTGGCCCATTATATCATATCATTTATATTTAATATAACATAACAATGCAGTTTTGGGGTTGGCAGCTTGCCACCCTATATATGACTAATATATATTATATATATATATATATATATTATATATATATATATATATATATATATATATTAGTCAAAGACCATCGACCAGAAAATAAGGGTTACTAGAAAAACTAATTAGGTGACAAATTTTCTTATTCTGACTGGAATCCATGCATTGAGATTTTTCCCATCTGTTGCCTTGTTCGTCTGCCACTTGGCGAATTTTGACAAGGTATAACTTGAG
Organism: Pinus taeda; assembly: GCA_000404065.3. Taxonomy (NCBI): domain Eukaryota; kingdom Viridiplantae; phylum Streptophyta; class Pinopsida; order Pinales; family Pinaceae; genus Pinus; species Pinus taeda. Next base: position 121,673 of record APFE031489132.1, read on the forward strand.
CATACGAACTCGGATTTGAGTGTTGTTTGTACAATTAGAATTAGGGCAATCAGCACTACAATTTGGTCCTAGTTTCACCATCATATGGTGACTTTGATTTTTGAGCTATTTTCAAGGCCACTTCTATTTATGGATCCTCCCAGATCAATTAGGCCAACAAAATTGTATTGCAAGGAAGCTAGGGATGCTTTATGATACCTTAGAGGCACTACCTAGTATGGATTATTGTACATACAAACATAGGCCGTGATGTTGTGTGGTTTCATAGATGAAGATTAGGTAGGGACTCTATCTGACCAAAAGAGTACATCATGTAGAATTTTTAGTGTTGGTTCCATAACAATTTCCTAGTACAATAGGAAGCAGAGGTTTGTGGAACTCAACTCAATAGAAATTGTATACATGGCTGCAGTCAAGAAACATGTGAGGTGATTTGGATGAGAAAGATACATGTGAGATTATTTGTCCAGGAGATGGATCGAACTCTGATCTATTCTGATAATCAAAGTTGCATTAAGCTCTTTGGGAATCTAATATTTCACGATCAATATAAGCATATAAATATCCGGTATCATCATTTACGAAACTACGTGCAGAGGAGGATAATGTTGCTACAATACATTCTGATAGAGGAATAAGATGTTGACATCTTAAAAAATTCTTTTTCGAGAGGGAAGTTTGAATTCCATAGGTGTAGGATAAGGGTGGTTGATAATCCATTTCTTGCTAAGAGGGATTGTTGAAAAGTGTTTCAAGAAAGGCTCAATTGACTCAGCCTTGGTTAAATTGGGAAAAGTTAAAACTTCCACATCAATAGACAATTTAGAGGTAGTTAACTGTGGTTACATGGCTCTGATCACTTAGTTGACTTAGTGAATTTGAGTTAGTGGGGTTGGATTTTAGTTTGCATGTGTTTATTGCTAATTTGTAGAAAACTAGTTTAGTTAATTCTAGTTGTACTCAGTTAAACTAGTTCTAACAATTAATGAAACTAGTTGGAGGTCAACTGTGTAGTGGGACAATAGTCTAACTCAGATATCATCCAGTTAACTAATCAATCAACCAAAAATAGCTCATGCATGCAAGGAATTCAAAATGCTCATCTTTGTTGGAGATATTAAGGAAGTGTAACATCATTTGTAGACTAGTTTTGAGTGCACATGTGTTGCATGCAATCAATGATCAATACTTGGGAACTGCATAATCTTTTTGGAGCAAATTCCTAAAGAATAGGGGCCAATCTCCTCAAGATTTTCATAAAGAAATAAGATCTATAGAGGGGATGTAATTTACTAAGTCTTATTCAAAGATTCTAATTTAGTAGAGAGAACATTCATTCTTTCATGGGTTGAGCTTAGAGCTAGAGCTAGAAATTGTAATAGATTCTCTACTAATCTAATTAATGCAAGAAATATTAAGGGGATTTTTTACCAGTTGGTTTCCCCAAGGTACATTTGTGTACTTGTGTATATGATTTTTGCATGCTTGTGAATGTTGTTCGAAATTGTGAATTGGTTTATGCTGATCAGTAGATTAGAATTGTGCCTCTTGATTTATATAAAATATCTTGAGCAGTTGGAATTCTATCACCACATTTCTACATTTGTTATTACATATTCTTGGTGATATTAACTATTTTAACAGTTCACCAAATTGTTAATGAATTTCTCTTCAACATTTCTGACTTCCTCTGCATCAAGGAATTTTTTTTGTTAAAAAACATTTATTTGAAACTGAGTTTCCCTCAATTCTTTCTTCATCGTATCATAAATTCTATGCCTCAACTCATGAGCTATATTATGCTTAGGGGGAGATATGTTTTTCAACGCTTGATTCTTTATGTTTATTTATTTTCACTCATTATTTTTGCAGCGGTTGTATTTATTTTATATCAACGGGAAAGACATGTATATTAGCCTTATTGCAACATTCATTGATTATGTTTTAGTTATATTGTTACTGATTGGTTTTGGAGCAGTTGCATCTTGAGAGTTTGAGATATTATTAGAGGTATGAGATATTATCAGGGGGAGTATATGTGCTTCCTATGGAGGAGTTCATTGTGCATGTATTTTTTATATTGTTTTGATGTAGGAAGATTTTTGTTGCTGATGCCAAACATTGCATGACGGATGAGATAGTATGGCTGCATGGAAAATTTGGCATGCTATTGATGTTTCCATTTCTATATCATAGTCATTAGTAATGATTAATTATACTTTTTACTTCCCTGGAGATTTAATATTTTGTTGGAGTTAGATCATCTAGATTTTATGTACCTCATTGCTTATGTTTTCAGTTCTAGATGACTCATACATGTTTATGATATGTATTAGATGTTTAAATTATATGTTGTTATTGCATGGAGAGAGAGCGTGATGATGCTTATGATGTTTTGGATATTCATATGGTTGAGTCATGTTGATTCATATGGATTCTTATATATGGAGAGATTGTTGATGCATTTGTGCATCATGGTGATGTTTTCTAGTGTTCTTTGTGGTCTTCATTGTTGGGATGGTGTTGAGTTGAGTGACCATACAATAGCACATATTTTGGTTAGTGCTCCTATTTTTTGTTGCTACATATGGTCCATATGTTGGCAGAAGTTCTATAATGAAACCAACTCACAAAAAGATACAAAATAAAGATCAACGCCTTATAAATCAACCTCTTCAAGGGGGAAACCTCCTTTACATTACACAAATGAAAAATTCTTGGATGATACAAATGACAAGACCTCCTTTCTATATATAGGAGTCTAAGGGGTCTTAATGTAATCAGAGCTGACATAACAATAATAATGTAAGGGCACAATAATAGCAATAGTGGGCTTCTATGGGGCACAATAATAACAATATGGGGAATACATGGGCACAAAAATATAATAAGGGGTTACACTAGTAGTATATGGACCTAACATGCCCCGCTCCTTCAAAAAGTGTTGTCCTCAATGCTTGAGTAGTTCTTAATGCTTATGTATAAAATTCTTGTCCTCCCATGTGGAATCTTCAGTAGGTAAGTTCTTCCACTTGATGAGAGACTCTGAAATTGATCGACTTCGTAGTTGTTGGATTCTTGTTTCTGTGACTACTTCAGGTTGCAATATGGATTTTCCTTCCTCGACAAGTTCTAGAAATATTGTTTGAATCGAGATCTTTTGCAACTTTTGAATGAGTGGCCAGACTTGTTCATCCTTCTTCCATCCATACCTTGCTTTGTTTATCCAATCTGGTTGGATAATAGAAATGATGCACAACAATGCTTCCACATCCTCATCCTTTCTTGAGAGTGCATCTCCCACAACATTTTGCTTCCATTTTTTGTAGATGATTTCAAATTCATAACCCAACATCTTTGTGACCCATTTTTGTTGCTCTTCAAAGGATAATCTTTGTTCTAAAAAGTATTTAAGACTATCATTATCTATTTTTACCTTGAAGTGTCTTCCCATTAGGTATGGTGTCCATTTCTTAAGTGCATGTACATAGCATTGCCAACATTTCCTTCTCATAAATAGTTTTTTGTAAATACTTTCCTTTGATTGGACGGATTTCGAAAGCAATGTGTCTTTCATCTTGCATTAAAACAACACCAATTCCATTTCCTAAAGCATCACATTCCATAATAAAGGTTTTTGTGAAGTCTAGCATAGCTAAGACTAGTGCTTGGCACATTGCCTCTTTAAGATGTTCGAAGGCCTTTGTTGCTGCTGGAGTCCATGAAAATTCATATTTCTTCAATAATGTTATTAGAGGTGCTACTATTCTCCCATAATTCTTAACAAACTTTCGATAATACCCTATCAACCCAACAAACCCTTGCAAATTCTTTACGGATGTGGGGATTTTCTATTCCTTAATGGCTTTAATTTTGTTAGGGTCTACCTTAACACCTTCATGAGATACAATATGACTCGGATATTGCACCTCTTCTACTCCAAAGAAATATTTGGAGGTTTTTGCATATAATTGTTTCTCCTCCAATAGTTTGAGCACCCTGTCAACATGTTGAACATGATCCTCCCAAGACTTGTTGTAGATTAGTATATCATCAAAAAATACTACCACAAATTTTCTAAGGAAGGGTTTGAAAATGGAATTCATCAAACCTTGAAATGTAGAAGGTGAATTGGTAAGGCCAAAAGGCATGACCAAAAATTCATAATGACCCTCATGAGTTCTAAATGCTGTTTACGGAATGTCTTCAGTCTTCATTTTGATTTGATGATATTCTGAACGAAGATCCAACGTGGTGTAGTAAATTGATCCATGCAATTCATCCAATAATTCATCAATGACAGGAATGGGAGATTTATCTTTAATAGTGAGCTTGTTATGCCCCCTATAATCTGGACAAATGCGCCATGATCCATCCTTCTTGTACACCAATACTACTAGAGCAGAGAAAGAACTTTCACTAGGTTTAATTATACCAGCCTTTAGCATTTCTACAACCATACATTCAATTTCACTCTTTTGGGCATAGGGATATTTGTACGATTTGATGTTTAGAGGAACACTTCCTGGAATCAAATGAATAGCATGATCATGATCAAATATAGGTGGGATGCCTTTACGAGTCTCAAACACCTTGGAATGACTATCCAGGACTTTTTGGATATATGGAGAAATAGATAATTTTAATGTGCGAACCTCTAGCAAACATAATTGTGAAATTATGCCTCATTGTTCCTTCTTTAGAAGCTTTTTCATACTGTTAGAGCTGGTTATCTTTCCCAGTTTCCCTGCAATAGCCCTTAATTCAACTTCCTTTCCTTCCACACAAACTTGCATGGAAATTTCTTGAAAATTAAAAGCTATTGTACCCAAGGATTGTAGCCATTGCACACCTAGTACAAAATCAACACCAAGCATTGGAATGGAAAGCATTGGGTTATTCAATACATATTCTCCCATGGATAGCTTGATATTATGGTACTTTCCAGAGTAATTTATGGTTCCTCCACTTGCAACCATCACTTGAAACTCTGGTGCAGGATATAGGAATCAATTTAATTCCTTGGCTATCTTACAATGAATAAAATTATGGGTACTTCCCGAATCAATCACCACTATTACCTTTTTCTTCTTGATATGTCCTTCTATCTTGATAGTTTGAGGAGTGGTAATTCTAGCCAATGCATTACAAGATATGGTCGGATTATTTTCTTCTTTATCTAGGGTTTGTTCCTAGAGTATATCCTCTTATTTTGACATTTTTTGTTCCTTTTCTTCCTCCTCTTCACAATCTATGTAGAATAATTTCTTCTTAGCACACTTATGACCTTTAGTGTATTTGCTATCACAACTGTAACAAATCCCTTTTTCTCTTTTTTCTTCCAATAGTTGTGGTGTCAACCTTGTAGGTTGTGGAAGGCTAGGGGTAACAACACTTCCATCTTTATAGTTGTGACTGGTAGGCTTCCTGGTTGCCATAATTTTTCTTTCCATTTTTCTTGCTAACCTGAATGCCCTATCCAATGAATCAAGTTCCAAAAGGCAAACCTCATGTTGGATATTATCCTTTAAAGCCCCTATGAACACTTCAATCCTATCCTCTTTTGGAATATCTTTTACCCTTATGTTCATTTTTTGGATGTCCTCAATGTGCTCCATCACTGAACCATTTTGTTTAAGATTTATCAACTGGCTAAAAAAGGTGTTGCTTTTTGTATCCTCATAATATGCTATCATTTCTTTCGAAAAAATTTCCCAAGTGAAAATTTGTTTACGAGAGAAAAGCCATCGATACCATACAAACTTATTTGGTTCAAAATATAAAGTTGTTGTAGGTTTTAACCCTGTACATAAATTACCTGCATATGATTTCTAAAACAAAGAAAATAAACAATGTGGGAGCATAACACATAAAACACATATGCACAAAGATTTTCCCCTCGATCCCAAAACCGGGACTGCTAGCTTGATTTTTCATTATTGTTCCTTTCAATGTTACAATACATATTTATACATGCTGAAGCATCCAATACCATGGATTGAAAACCATCGCATCCAAAACCATGGACTGAAAACCATAGGTAGGTTCGCCCAACCTAATATAGGGTCCAATTTTTTTTTTTCACATGGGGCTACCCACCCCTTCAAACCCCCCGGATAGGGGGGGCTTCCGCCCCCCCTCTAACCCCCACTGCGCAATCGGAGCAACGAATGGGGGTGGTCCACCTCCCCTTTAACCCCCTGATTCACTACATAGGTTAGTCATGGAAAGAATATAACACAACCCAACAATCTCCCAATTGTTGTTTTCTTTCCACAGGGGGCCACAAGACAACTTAGTCATTTTTACAGCCCTGAAACACCCATTCTTTCTCTACACAAAGAGTACTTCTCAGAGCTCGTAGATTTTGTCAATGCATCCGTACTATTCTTCAAAGTGTCCACCTTTACGAGCAACACCTTTTTGTCTTCTATCATATCCCTCACAAAGTGATACTGAACATCATGTGCTTTGTCTTGAATGAGTAAGCAGGGTTCTTGCCAGAAATGCACTTTGCCTGTCTGCACTTTGGCTGTCACAGTCTATCCTTATAGCTCCCTATACTAACCCCATACTTGAACACAATCTCTGCAACGAAACGGCTTCCTTGCTTGCATGAGTGGCTATCATGTATTCTGCCTCTATAGTTGATAGTGCCACTACAGATTGTTTCTTACTCATCCAACTGAATGCACCTCCAAATAGGTTAAACACATACCCACTTGTAGATATTCTCTAATCCAGATCTCCAACCCAATCTGCATCAACAAAGCCATGAATATCCAACACTCTGTCCAATCCTGGTCTTCCTTGGTAGCACAAACCATAATCACTAGTGCCATGAAAATACCTGAAAACCTGCGTCACTATTGTCCAGTGCTCCTTCCTTGGTTTTGACATAAACTTGCTCAATACTCCCACTGCATTTGCAATGTCTGGTCTAGTATAGACCATTGCATACATCAAGCTACTGACTGCACTTGCATATGGAACACAGGATATCTCCTCTTCCTCTTCTTGTGCCTTGGGACATTGTTCAGTAGATAACCTCACACCCACAGGAATAGGAACCTTCACCGGTTTACTATCCTACATATTAAACACTCGCAGTATTGTCTCGACATACTTCCTCTGGTTTAACCAGAGCTTCCTCTTTGCCGATCTATTTTAATTTCCATGCCCAAAATATAGTTTGCAGCACCGAGATATTTCATGTCGAATTTGGAGGACAATTGGGTATTCAAATCCTGATAATTTCTTTGTCATTTCCAACCACCAACATATCATCCAAATACAAGACCAGATAAATAACACGGTTACCAATTAATTTAAAATACACACAGTGATCTGCTTTGCTTCTCGTGAAGCCAAGATCCCGTATAAATGTATCAAATTTTTTATACCACATCCTTGGTGACTATTTTAACCCATACAAAGACTTCTTTAACTTGCATACCAGTTCTTTCTTACACTTCACCACAAAGCCTTCAGGTTGCTTCATGTAGAATTCCTCTTCCAAATCCCTGTGAAGAAATGTTGTCTTCACATCCATCCGTTCTACCTCAAAATCAAAAGCAGTAGCAACAGATAAAAGTAATATAATAGAAGTTACCTTGGCAACAGGAGAAAACATATCACCAAAATAAATTCCCCGCACCTGGGAATAACCTTTTGCTACCAACCGAGCTTTGTATTTCTCCACCTTCCCTTCTGCATTTGTCTTCTTTTTAAACGCCCATTTGTTGCCAATGGGTTTCCTTCTAGCCGGCAACTCCATCAAATCCCAAGCCTCATTTTTGTGCAAAGATGCCATTTCATCAACCATGGCCTCTTTCCAGAGTTTTCCATCCTCTGAATCCACTGCTTCCTTCACAGTTCTGGGATCATCATCAGTAACAGACAAAGCAAAGTTTGAACAGAAACCAGATGGCCTATACCTTTCTGGCTGC
>APFE031489132.1:140736-160406 GCA_000404065.3 Pinus taeda
TATTATTAATATAATTATTACTAAAAAACTAAAATTGATATTGAATAGAAAAAAGAAAACTAAAATTAGCTCAAATATTATTAAGTATTAAACTATCATGGTATAATAACTTAAGGAAGCTAAACATGATTGAAAGAATGAGGATGGAAGAATAAATAAAAATAAAAAGAATAAAGAAAGATCAAATGAAAAAAAAATAGAAATTAAAAAAAAAAAATAGAAAAAAAAAAACAATTAAGAGGAGAGGGTAGGAATCAAACTCCTGCTTAATTTCCACCCATCATCCCTCTTGAGATTGATCACATGCGTCTCAACCTCAATGGCTTCTCTTAGCTTCCTTTGATGGAAATGATCAACCCTGGCTATGTCCTGGGAATCCTCAATGCAAACATGGTGCTTAGATTTCACCACACGTTCAACTAAAGCTGAGGAGTCAAAGCGATTGTGTCTAATTTATTCTTCATGTTATTCGATTATCTTGTTTATTGAGCAATGAATTTCACCAATATAAGGAATCCCACATGAGAAAGGAATTGATTAGACACATTTCATGTCTATAGGGTTGGCTGGGTCTTTAATAGATCTAAGAGAATTCCTAATTGTATTAAGGGGCTTGAGCACAACAACAACTTTATTCTTCTTAAGAACATGAGAAAGCTTATTAGTGGTACCCTAGATAAATGGAAGCAACACATTGGAAATTTGATCATCATGAGCAAGCTTAACTCAAGATTCTTTACTGGCTATTTGAAATGGTTTGATGCATTGTTGTTTTCTATAGCCATTATTTTCGAAGAATTTCAGTAGATGATTGCTTGTTCCTCTAAGTGATTCTCATCAAAAATACTAAGAACATGGGCGATAAGAGTGTTAAGAACTCCTATTTTTTTGGTCGGAAAATGATGAGAAGCAACATTAAGATATTGTTCTGTGTGAGTTGTTTTGCCAAAAACTTGGTGAGAAATGGAACCATCATCCATTATGGGGAGGAGAGTATAAAAGAAAGGAAGGTATTCATTATCCTCAACTTCCATTTTGAATTTGATGTATTTATATTGGGCATTCAAATGATTGAGAAATGAATACAATCTCTCATGACCATGGGGCCAAACGACATAAGTGTCGTCAACAAATCTCTTCCATTTCTTAGGGTGGAATGGAGTAGAGGCCAAAGCTTTGGTCTCAAAATATTCCATGACTAAGCTAGAAACTATGGGGAAAACAGGAGAACCCATCACAACCCCACAACTATATTCAAAGAACTCACTTTGGAAGCTGAAAAAAGTAGAGGTAAGGCAAAGACCAATCAATTTAGTTGTGTCATTACCATTTATCTGAATAATCACATTGATGGCCTCTTGAATATGGATTTTTGTATATAGGGAGATAACATGAATTCTCACTGATAAATTGTTACACAACATTTTGTCACTGTCCCTGTACTCCTTATCCATGATCCTGGAGGACTTCTATAGTGTACCCGAAATGCTTTCCTATCATGAAGAAACTCCCATTTTGTCCCTCTTCATGAGTAGAACAATTCCCTTTTGCATCATTTACCAAAAATCTTCTCTCTATCCCAGTTTAGAAGACCGACGCTAATGACCCGTGTCATCCTTAAAACGATATGTAGGGATTACAATTGTCACTAGCGCCAATCGGATTGATTGAGCCATTTCTCAGTTGCACTGATCATATTTTGGATTTTTTTTTAAATATGGAGCTGAAGCTTCTAGCTCTAGAAGCTTCGTAATGGAAGCCTGGTAAATAGTTAGGCTAGATGGAGTCGAGGAGGTAAGTTTGGGCTCCTTTCCCCTATTAGAATGGAACTAATCTGAGAGATAAGGCATTCTCCCATGAGAAGAGGAACCATCTCCCCTCCATCCAAGCTATATAAACCTCTTTTTTTCCCAAGCACAAGTGAGTTTGTAGTCCTAATTAAGTTCTGGCTAAAGTTTTGATTTTGGAGTAGTCAACAAGCTACCCATAGTTTGTAGCTTTCTAGTTTGTGTTAAGGAAGAATTGTGAGTTTAGTTTGGTGTGAAGACTAAAGGAAAGAGCCTTGAGACTACCTTTGTTGGGGCTATCCATGAGATGCAAAAAGAAGTATGTGGGAACCCAGATATGTCAGAGGAGAACACCAACATCAAGACATTGGTTGTACTCTCTTCTTAAACTAATATAGATGCAACTATTGATTGATTTCCTACATGAAATGTCATCTCACATATTTATGTCTTAATGTTTCTTTCCCTGTTAAGTAGGTTGAATGAAATTTGTATGTTATTACATTTGTTGTTTGTTGTTGTTTACTTGTTTTAGTTGTTCGAAGGAAGGAAACGAAAGATATCTGGAGCGAGGAAGCAAGACTGTCATCAATCATAATAGTGTACTAAGAGGTAGGCCCTCTCATTTAATTTTAGCATAAGGAGATCTTCCATAGATTGTTTGTTTGTGGCTAGACCTGCTCTCTCGGGCTAGAGGAATAATTTTTGTCGGGACTTAGAATTTACCTACACCACAAATTGGCAACTCCACTGGGGAGCCAATCCTTCTGTTTGTTTGCTTGTAATTTCATGGTTTTGTGTGAACTTTTCTAGTATCACCATTTCCATATAGTCCTGTCTACTTTTCCTGGTTTATTGCTCTGGGTTTGAAATTTACAGTAGCAAGTCCAGTCTTAGCCCTAATTTTTTTATTTTTTTTCCTTGCATCCTCGTTTAGTGCATTTATTTTCTTCACAATCGCACTGATCAATGCAAATTGCTCTTAAACATTCATGTCAACCCCCTTCTAATGCTTGTTGTTAGTTAGGTAGCCGCACCGATGCCTATAGGTAAAGATTAGGGTTCACCCTAGATCTCGACCAGTGTGTCTTTATCTCTTGATTTCTACCTCTAAGCTTGTTTAGGCTATGTTCTTCTCGACTAGAAAGCTTCATTTGGTCAGGTTTATGTACTTGTTGATTTTGCTTCTTTTTACTTGATTGCTTGAGTCCGTGGATACTTGGTGGCCCTAGGGCATCTAGGTTGTCATCCATTCAGCCAATTGGCAACTTAGTGAGTCAAGTTATTGGTGAATTTACTCCTTTCATTTCATTTGTATTCCTCTTGTCACTTTGATCTCCATCACACAAGTTTGAAAGGTTTCGTTTTCTTAAGCGTCTCTTTTCCAGCATAGATCACATTGCTTGTCTTGTTTTTGATAGAGTCATTATGTCATCGGTTTAGAAGAAAATGTCTTTTGTGTCTTTTCATTTGCTTGAGGATTGATTGCCTTGAAAACTTTTCCATTGAAGTGTTTTACGAAAGATTCATTTTTTCATTTCATGAAAAGTACATAATTCTAGTTTGTTGCATAAATGTGCTACTTTAGTTAGCATCATTGATGACTGGAGTTAGATTTGGATTTGAAAGGAAAAAGAAATTCTCTTTACTTTTGAAAGGACTACTTGAAGTGCACTTATCAAGAAAATAGGAATTGGAAAGAGTTTTTCATGAGCTTATTTTGAGAAAGAAAAGTACTAAAAAATCATTTTTCTTTCAGCTGCTTGATTGTTTACATTTGATTGTGTTTTCTACTCTCTCTAGTGTAAAAGATTCATCAAATTGAAAGAGTTTTGTCTCATTTAGCTGCATATAACATCTTTCAAGTCATGTTTCTAAGGCCTGAAAAACCGATACATAATTCAAGATAAACTTTAAAATGAGCTCAATTAACCTAACGCACATTTGAAACCTAATGATCACATCTAGAAGGTCTAGGCTAGAGACGTGTTTCAACGTCATTAAACCTAGCAGCTGTCATTAGTTTTGGCACAAGACAGTGCTAGTACATATTTGTGCTCCCCATGATGTCACGTATATGAAGGGAGACCCCATTAGGTTACAATCCTTCATCCATAGGAAGTTGATTCTACCACCTTATAAATGTGATACATCAAACACAAAATTTTGGGAGATTTCCTGCCATACTTCTCGGTTCATTGAGAGGTATTATGCAGTTCACAGTTACCTAGTAATCCTTTTTACCTAGATCATCCTGAGTAGTCATTTGATCTTTTTGACTCATTAAATTTAAAACATCGTCCGAGTGCTTGTCGTTACGAGCTCGTTTCAAATAGAAAGTGATAGAGTCATATTTGTTTCTTTATCGACTCTTAAAACATGAAAGAGCACTAGTTTGTTTATGCGTCTTAAAAAATTGTTGCCCACAATCTCATAACATCCTTGTTAGTCTTTTCTAGACCGAATCATGAGTATTAATTACAGTATGTTTAAAGCCTTCAAATTTTATTGTCATTTCATGTTATTTGAGACGAAGTCATCATGGTTGAACCACCTGATTCACCTAGTTCCTCTTCCTCTCCTCTGTATGAAATATTGTCTGAGGAGCCATTTCCTAAATTACCACAGTCACCTAAGGACCAAGGTGTTGAACTCATAATTGTTATAAGCGTTCAACCTTGGTAATCTTGTCGTTCACCTCCCTCAATTACTGGGTCACTTTTTGATATTGGCCAGGAATATCCAGACAATCCTGTCCAGACTCCTGAGAGTTTGATGACTCTTGATGGTCAGCTCTGATTGGTTGTTTATCCTCTTAATCCTTTATTTGATCCTGTTGTGATATCACTATAGTGTCTATACAGTATGTACGATCAGCCAGGTATTCCTTTAGAATTATCCCCTCGAATCCTTCAGTCATTCGTTGTCGCTTGTTTCCAACTATGGAATCCATAGGAGAAATTCAAGTCTCCTCTCCGAGTCACTCGGACGTCTTCACTCCACACACTATCAAAGAGGAAGAATATCCTTTTCCACTTGAATGTTTCCCCACACGAGAAGCATTCCCATAAGTGTTTATCAATATTTTCTACATAATTATGTGACTTCAGCACAATTGGTCTCAGGACCACCTAGTGCCTCATCACTTTATCATAAACCTGGTTGGGTATCTGGTGCTATGCCTACCACAAGTCCGTTCATTCAGAACCTGACCTCCCAATAGAGGGTGATCTCTGTATTCAATTTAGTCCTAGTGCAACCCACCATTCTGAATCCTCTTGTCTCATCGGTTCAAGTAACCCATCTAGTTCAATCGACAGTCTTGAGTCGTGTCTCCATTAGTTCGTCAATCTCTCCAACAAGTGGACAGGTTGTGCCACCTCCGGAGCAACATCCAAATGTTTTTATGGTGTCAGACACAACCAATGTGAGTGGCTCACAAAATCACATGATTAGGATGAAATAGCCTTCCTCTAGTTCTATTCAACACCCTGCTGGTGCTACTGGATCAAGCAGTGTCCAATATTAACAAGTCCAAAATCCCATTGGTCCGTATGGGCCATGCAATTTGCAGTATCACTAACCTGATGAGGCTCAAGTTTAGTACCAAAATCCTTATGTTCTATATGGTTCCCAAGGAATGGTCAATCCTCCTTACATCCTTCACCCTAGACAGTATGTTCAACCTGATCCATCTACCCTTCCCATTGGCTATGGCCAAATTTACGTCGGAAATTTTCAAGGTATTAATCTAAGAACTGTTCAAGTACCCTTGCAGCATCAAGGACAACCTTTGTAGCAACAAGGGAAACCTTTGTTGTAGCAAGGGCCATCCATGCAGTAGTAGGGGCTGCCACATCAAGGACAACTACAACAGGCACAGGGTTAACCCTTGCATCAGATGTAGCAAATCATGCAGTCGCAATGCAGTATGTTCACCAAACCTCACAACTTATATCTTCGCAAGGCCAACCTTTGCAACCGTAGGGACAACCTTTGCAGCTGCAAGGTCAACCCTTATAACAGTAAGGCCAACCTGGGCAGCAGTAACCCTTGTACTCATATCAATAGGGGCAACCCTTGCAAGGACAAGGTCAGGGTCAAGTCCTATAGCAGCATGCCCAAAATCATAATGTCCAAGGGCAACAGGTCAAAAATCCTCTTGTCCAAGGGAAGCAAGTCTTAAATCCTTATGTCGAGTGGCAACAGGTTCAGAATCTGTATGTCCAAGGATAGTAGGTGCAACATCCATATGCCCATGATAAATAGACTCAACAACCTTTTCACCCATATGTTGCTTATCAACAACCTATGGCTAGACAGTTTCAAGGCTTTGAAGGTCAAAATCCACCCTACGGGCAAGGTAACCCACAGTGGGGGCAAACTCGAACTTCCTATGGACAAAACCCTTACTAGTAGGGATGGGCTTCTTCGGCTGGACCCGCTTACACCCAATTTTCATTCTTGGCTACACTAAAGTTTATAGATGTATCTTGACTCATGAATGATACAATTCTTCATTCACCATACTGGCCTCCAGTCGCCTCCAAGATTTTGAGTGATTGTCTGAAGTTTGAAGGAAAAGAAAAAGAGGATCCACAAGCTCATGTGATGACATATCACCTCTGGTGCTCCTCGAATTCTTATGTTGATGATTCCATTCATCTTCACCTTTTCCAATGAAATCTTATAGGTGTTGTAGCTAAATGGTATATTGAGTTACCTCGAAATAGCTATCATGAATTTAACACTCTTGCCATGGCATTTCTCACACATTTCCCATTGCCAGTTAATTGTGAAACTAATAGCCATCTACTGATGTCACTTAAGCACAAAAATACGACTCACATCTCTAATCATATCCATAAATGGAGGCATAGGCATCGCCTGATTAAGCTCGAGATTGCTGATCATTTGTTGAATGAATGGTTCAACAAATCCTTTGTCTACAAGATTACTGAGGACATAACTATGGGAGGATGTGTCACCGAGGAACAAGCTATCACGCGGGCCCAGTATCTACACCTTGTCTATTCATAGTCTGGCACATTATATGATGTGTTACGTTATGCACCCAGACCATCATCTGATCTGACATCATCTAAGTCTCCTGCTACACCTCCTATCGATGGAGTAATTGGTTCAGTGACGCAGATCCCTGCAAAATCTTCTTCCAAATAAAAGTTGGTCACCAACACTGCTTCCAATGAGTCTTCCTGTAATCCTTTTGGCCATGGTAAAACCTCAGAGGTCCACGCTATTTAGTCTACCAGAGCAGAAAAATCCTCGAAAGGTAAGAAGAAAGGCAAAGGCAAGGGTAAAGCTGATGCCCCAAAACAGGGTCCTCCTAAGTCATCTACTAGTGATGCCTCTCAATGGAAGCCTAGGTATTCATGCCTCATTAGTGACAAGGATCACTATACCAAGGATTTTCCCAAATGATCCGAAGTTAATCATTTGCTAAAAGTGACCCCAGTTGTCCTAAAAGAGTTGTTTACATTCCAACAAAACCAAATGGTAGACCAACCTCAATCATTTGCTTCCTTAGGTTCACAAGTGTTCATGATGAGTATGGCCATTAATGTGGCTACTAGATCAAAACATTATTGAACTCCTACCCCAGCAGTAGGGAAATAAAAATAATCTACCCCTTCTTCTTCTAACTCTTCAAGTTCTGGTCTTCTTCATATAGAGCGACCTAACCCTAATTTCGGCATTTGACCGCCTTCTCAAGGTGTGCTATGAAAATCCTTGTAAAATCCCAATGCTCCACTGCTAAACACTATAATATTGTTGAGGATTTGGCTCAAGGGCCATTAGGTATATTTGCTCTAGAGGTACTTCAAAGTTGTCCGTCTCAATGGGAATCATTGCTGTCGGCTATTGGGGTTATTGATCTTGATGATTCCAATCTTATATGTTTTAATCTAGAAAACCATGTTCCACATCTTCCTCATTAGATTTCCTTCCTCATTTAGGTAATCATTAATGAGAAAACCATTCATAGGGTTGTCATCGATGAAGGTGCCTTTACCTGCATCATGTGAGTTGCTTGTTGGAAGGAAATTGGTTATCTTACTCTGAACCAGTCTCCTAACACTTTTGAGGCTTTCGACAGGCATGATTCGCAACCATTCAGTGTCTTACCCAACCTTGCCATTACTTTGGAAGGCAAGACAATACACGTTGAAGTAGAAATTTTTGATGCTAATCTAAATTATAATCTTCTACTTGGATGGAGTTGGACCCATGCCATGAATGTTGTAGTCTCCTCCCAGTTCCACGTGATTCATTTTCCCCATCAAGGGAAGATAGTCACAGTCGACCAATTATCCTTCTTTGCCTCTTCCTCCTCAAATGGAAATGTTCCATAGGTCAGGCACACCGATGCTCCTTATGAGAGTGTGGGGGCAGGGATTCTTAAAGATCCTACCTTGATGGGAATTTTTCCACTCCCACCTCCTCATGTTGCCTCTGTCAACATGATCTTGGTCAAATCTGATCCTTGGGTCATACCTTCACCAGATCTTGTTGATACATGGGGAGAGGTTATGCCGCTAAGTCCGGTCGAAATCAATTATATGGAATTTTTTTCGGCCCCACCTTCGATATCATCAGATCCTTCTTTGTCGAGCACACCTCTTGATGCGTATTCTCAATCCCCATGGCTTGGTGCTTCATAATATATTGATCCATTAGTCGATACTTTCCTTTCTGACGGGAGAATCATGGAAGTAATGTCTTTGGAGGAAGCACCTTGGAACAACACTCATCATTGTTCCTTGTGCCTACTTAAATCGATGCTAATGTCTACTTGTCTCAAGGAGTTCTCTTCTCAGTTACCCTTCCTGCCACTTTAGATGCCGATCATGACTCATGAATTTTGGTCAGAAGGAAACATGGGTAACATTAGCTAAATGATGCCAATTAATATTTTTTTTAAGCCTGGTATCATTGAAAATGTATATATTGGGGTAACTTGTTCTCCAGATGAGGTCAAGTTCTATATTCTTATGTTCCAAGAGTTTTGAGATGTTTTTCTGTGGTCATACAAAGAAATGCCTGGCATTGACTGAAGTATAGTCATGAACGAAATACCAACTTACCCTCATGTGAAGCCCTTTTTCCAATGGCTTCATCCAGTGCACCCTAGAAAAGCGGCCTCCATCAAGGGTGAAGTTGAAAAACTTCTCAAAGTTGGATTTATTTATCTGATCCCTCTTATAGATTGGGTGTCAAATATTGTACCTGTGACAAATAAATAGGGCATTATTTGCATTTGTGTCAGTTACCATGATCTCAGTCATGCCTGTCCTAAAGATAACTATCCCATTCCCTTCATTGATTAGATCATTGATGAATGTGCTGGGAGTGACATATTTTCCTTTATGGACGATTTTTTTGGTTACAACTAGATTAACATTGCACTAGCTAACCAAGAAGAGAAAACCTCTATCTACCCCTAGGGTACTTTCATGTACAAAAACCTCCCTTTTGCCCTTAAGAATGTTGGGGCTACATTTTAGAGAGCGATGTCTTATGCATTCCATGACAATCGAAACATCATTCAACCTTACCTAGATGACCTTCGCGCTCATTCTCGTAAGTGCTATGATCACCCTGATCATCTCTGGAAAATCTTCCTTTACTGTAGATAGTACAACATTCGGTTGAATCTGCATAAGTGTGTCTTCTGCATTGAATCCGGATGACTCCTTGACTTTATTGTCTCTAAGGAAGGAATTTGCTTTGATCCTCTTAATTTTGGGGCCACAGTTAACTTACCCCCTCCATCTTCATTGCATCAACTCTAGAGTCTACAGGGGAAAGAAAATTTCCTCCTTTGTTTCATACCAAACTATGCTGAGCTAGCTTCAGGATTCACCTGGTTTCTCAAGCAAGGAACCCCATTTGTCTGGGATGAGGTCGCTTAAAAGTCTTTCAATGACCTAAATACTCTCCTCATAAATGTTTCTTTGTTGCATCCCCTGAACTATCATCGCGATTACTTCCTTTATCTAGCTGCAACCTCTAGTACTATCGCCATGGTGCTGGTACATGATGATGACAAAGGTAATGAGCATGTTACTTATTACCTTAGTTGCAATCTCCTCGACACTGAGACACATTACGCTCATGTCAAAAAGTTGCCTTTAGCTGCCGTCCAGGTTGTTCAACGCTTTCAGCACTACATTCTCTTATGAACTACCACTATGATTTTAGAATGCAACCCCATGACCTAAATCATGAATCACCAATTACTGGGGGTAAATAATGAAAGTCGATTTTTATCCTCCAAGAAATTGATTTGGTGTTTACTACTGCCAAATCTAAGAAATCACTGGTTGTTGCCGAGTTAATTTGCTCCATTCCTTCTGCATCCCTCCTTGTTGATGTTGATGACCAACTCCCAGATGCGACTCTTTTCCTAACTAGCACCATCAACCCATGGCATGGTGATATCATCATGTACCTCTAGACGTCCACATTCTAGTCTGTGTTGACTAAGGATGATCACTAATGCATTCAGCATCAATCCCAACACTACCATATTATTGGAGATACTTTATACAGTGTCGGTGTCGATTCAGTTCTTCACTGATGTCTTACTCTCGTGGAGGTTGAGAGAGTTTTAAATGACTTCCATTCTGGAAAATGTGGCCATCATATGTCTGTATATGCTACTGCTCAAAAGATCCTTCACGCTGGTTATTTCTGGCCCTCCATCTTCAAGGATTGCATCCTTTCTGTTCGCAGGTGTAATGAATGCCAAATTTACCAACGCAAGATGTGCCCCACCCACTCACCTACACCTTGTTATTACCGTTAGTCCTTTTCCCAAATGGGGCATCAACTATATGACCTGTAACCCTCGTTCAGCCCAGGGGCAAGGGTATATTATCGTTGTTGTGGACTATTTCACCAAATGGGTCGAAGCAATGCCTACATACTCCACGAATGGTAAAACGAGGGCTCAATTTCTATTTAATCACGTTATTTCCAGGTTTGGAGTGCCTCAAGCCATTTTCGCCAACCATGGCTCCCATTTTAGAGATTACATGATGGCTAAGCTGACTTCTATGTTGGGCTTGTGCCACGATGGCTCAAACCCATACTACCGTCAGGCCAATGGCCAAGTTGAAGCTGTTAACAAAGTATTGGTAACGATGCTTCAATGCACCATTTGAATGCACAAATCAAATTGGCATTTCATGCTATTTTCATCTCTGTAGGCTTACTAAACCTTGACCAAGGATGCAACTAGATTCACACCATTCCAGCTAGTCTACGGTCTGGAAGCAACTTTTCTGATTGTGTGCGAAATTCCATCCCTCAAGCTGGCTATCAAACTTATCCCCAATAACTTGTCCCAAAAAGAGCATCTCTTGTACCTAGAACAGCTTGATCAGACTCGTCATCTTGTTGCTCTAGTGATCGAAGCACAAAAAAGTAGCTCAAATCTCATTTTGATTAGTTTGTCTCTCCTCGAGCCTTTTCTAAGGGCGATTTGGTTCTTCTATATGATCAGGCTAATGATAAGCTTGGGGTAGGCAAGCTCGAAATCATGTGGCATGGGCCCTACATTGTTAAACGTGTACTTTAGGAAGGAGCCTATGAGCTCCTTGACTATGAGGACAACCTCTTAGACAAGCCCCGCAACAGGCTTTATCTTAGAAGGTATTATTCTTAGATGGTACTAGAGTCATGTTTCAGCTCTTTTCTCGACTCACAAATCTCAAATGAAAAGATCACCGGGTATTTTTCCCTTTATGACTCATAAAAGAGAATAAAATGGGGGTTCTACTTTCAAGCTCTTTTTCGACTCTTTAAACACAAATATATTTCTGAGCTCTTGTCATTTCGAAATCGTTAAAGGTTGTGAAACGTCATGTGCCTAGTATACATTTACCCCTTTTTCGGGTTGGGATGCACTATTTACGAAAATGGTAATCAACTGAAATGGTCAAGCGGTTTTGTCAAGTATCATTTTCTACCTTTTTGGGCTCGAGAGATAGAAATGTATGAAAAGGGACCATGTGGAGTTTTCTTTTCCGTGTCTTTTTCAAACTCTCTAAACATGAAAAATATATCGAGTTACCTCTTTGTCGGACTTGTTAGGAGATTAAACGACATCAGATTCGTCCCCATGATGACCATGAGCTTCTCCTTCCTATGGCTCATTAAACTTACTAGGTCGGATTTTTCTGAAGGATGAACTTACAATGCGAGCACATGCTATCCCTTCAAGATTGTAATAAAAATTAATTGGGGTAACTGGCAAAAATGGTGGGGGAAAATTGGAAATTTTATCAGTTGTGCCGGTAGCTCAATCTTGAACATGACACTCTATGTTTCATGTCGAGTTGGGATATCCTCCTCTTCATCATTGACCTTCCTAGGTTGGGCCCTTCATTTTTGCCTTCCATTTGATCTCTACCACTAGGCCTAGAATTTGATGTCCCACAAGACATATTTCATATTTTAAGATGTATTTGATAGTTGCTGTAAATTTTTACTTTTCAAATTTGACGTGCTTCATAAATCAGAAACTGCCATTTTGACGTTTATTTTAGGATTTGTCTCGTCAAAATGTATAGTACTCCTCTATAAGTTTAAAACACCAAAGTCAGACTAAGCCTAGGGTCATAAGGGAAATGCATACTATAGCTTTGGCTCACATGGCAATGGAGCCTAGAACACTTTCATAGATTTGAATCGTTTAAAAATTGATCTGGCTATAGTCCTTTCGCAGATTTGAACTTTATGAAGGGAGATCTCACCCTAGGCAACTAAGAACAACTATATTGTAATCTAGGTGTTACATTCAAGGAACCGACCAACCAGTTGTGAGCTAGTACGTAATTGAAAAATACTAAAAATATACATGAACTTTTTAGTGTGTATAACACTAAGAAGGGGTGGTGGGCTTGTTTTTGTTCCTTAGGCTTCCCTCAATCATTCTACAGTCTGCCTCTTGTTTGATTTTGTCATATTCCAACATCAATGAAGATGTGTGATCAAGAAATAAAAGTAGCTGAGGAAAAACTGGTGACGTGAAGGGTAGTTGCAGTGTTTAATTCGAAAACATATTTGCCGAGGGTTATCAGAAGACACACCAAATCAAAAATAATGGTAGGGATCCCTACTGCAAAAAATTTGGGTTCAAGAAGAGTCGTGGATGCCTGAAGAAATTTAGAAGATCGTTACTTACATACTATAGCACAACTATGGAAGTTGGAGGACTCTACGGTAGAAAGTTGGTTGTTGAGATAAGAAAGAGTTGGAGATTACATTGGGCTAACTATCTAAGACCAAATATTAAGGGGGAAAATTCAGTGTGCAGGAAGAGAAGACTATTATTCAACTTCATTCTCTACTAGGAAATAGGTGGTCTTCCATTGCTACTCTCCTTCCCAAGAAAACAACAACAAAATAACAATGAAAAGGGGTAAGAAAAAGGTGGACCTTAAACTCATTCAAAACAATAGTCACTATCATGCTATTTTCTTTGTTTTCTTGAAAAGAAAGGATAGTTATTGATTTGAGGCTCTTGCGATCTATATTATGTGTAATGTTGTCTTTCGGAGTCATTGGATACAAATTTTGGAATCGATGTTTCGAATTATTCTCGGTGGTTCATGAACCATGAAAGATAGTTTGAAACATAGATTCTAAAAATTTATATGCGATATCTCCGGAACAAAACACCACAACCAAAAATAAATCACTAAAAATAAATATTGGAGCTTTCTACTGAACTTTCCCACATCATTTACTTCAAAATCAACAAAATTTACCAGTTCTCAAGTCCCAAGTAAGTTGCCTTCTTCAACCAGTTTCAATCTCGGTTGTTGTTTTTTTTCTTTTTTATTTCTTAGTATTTGTTTTATGTGAAATAAATGTTGTGAAATTATATAGGCTTGTCAAAATGAATTTCTAGGTCCATTCTTTTACAAGAATAATATATCATGTCACGTTAAAAAAATGTCTTAAATATTAGAAAAACAACTTGTGATTTATTTCATAACGAAGTGCTCGATTACCATTTTGAAAAGCCCATGCTTATTTTGATTATTTTTGTTTTATTGAGTGCCCTGGCTTATTTCAACTAAAAATAGCTTGTGATTTATTTCATAATGAAGTGCTCAATTACCATTTTGAAAAGACCAGGCTTATTTTGACTAATTTTGTATTTTGAATTTTTTACTAAATGTTCTAAAATCAACTTCATTTTTACCATAGTGAATTTCTCTTTAAAGAAAATAGTTATATAGTTATTAAGATAAACTTCTCTTACAATAAAAATAATTATTGAAGAGTTACAAACTCATATTTATTTAACATATCTATTTAGATTGTCAACCACTTCTAATATAATTGTATTTGGAGGATTCAACTCATACTAAGTACATCAATAGAATAAGTGATGGTATTGTCTAGGGCAATGTTTAATAAGAAGGATTTCTTTGTGTAATTCGTTGGGTTGTATATTTCGTCTATGATGTGGACAGTAATGTGAATCTAATTTTTTAAGATGAGGAAATCATAGGCTCATATTTAAGATATTATGAAAATGATTAGTTAACAATGTTCAAATGCAGATGATGAGTTGATTACCTCGTAGATAGATTGCAGAGTTTACCTCCTAGATTGCAGAGTTTTCTTAGTCTTGACATTTTTCAACATCATGGTTTTAGGAATAATGTGTTCCAAATATGTGTAATGGATATCAAATTAGTTGAAAGGATATACAAATATTTTAAAAAATATTTAGCTATCATTACTGGATTTATTATTCAAGTAGTTCACAGTTGGTTGAAAGTGCACTTATAGGGATTAAAGTTATCTTGACATAAATAAAGAATTCAGTAAATAAAATGTGTAGTGAGTAAATAAAGATGTGTGTGCCCATGTGTCAATAAACTATTTGGTGAAAATAAGTTACTAAGAAATAGTTAAACATGTAATTATATGTTTAAGAAATTTGACATATGTAGTAGATTATTGGATTTAAATAAATTACAAAAAGGGATAATAGTTAAATTCTTGATATTTAAAAAAAATAACTCTATCTCATTTACTTGCAGTTGAGAATTCTCATCATCTTAACTATATGGTTTTCTTTAGTTTCTTTCACATGTCAAAATTTTCGTACATAATCAAAATTATTAACTCCCAAAGGCTAAAAAGCTTTATAAAATCTTAAAAATATGGTTGTATACTAGGTGGAAACACATATGCTAACTTAGGAAGAAACAAGGCACTCTAAGAGGGAGATTAAAGGAAGTGGAGACATGGTGAAACACATGTGCCAAGAAAACACATGGCACTCTCATAGGGAGATTAAAGGAAGTTGAGATGAAGCAATAGTTGTAAGAGAATTTCTAGATAAGGGGAAGTCGACACTCACAAATTTAAGTAGAACGTAAGATGAAAAGCATGAAAAATGCCAAAACGTCATCAAATTTTCATTTGACGGGCAGAGGCGATTTGAAATTCCAGGCATATCTACCATGCCATCATGACTACCGATCCTATGGATCCAAAAGCTACCAAACTCTAGAATCGTGTCGCTGATATGTCCAAGAGTTAGTCCCTCTACAATTACGCTTACTATTGATTCTCTGTATCATGTTACATCATTCACATCCCTTTGTCTCTTGTCGATGATGTGGGACACATCATGGACCTCCTTCAACATGGTCACTTCTTGTCGAATTCAGCTCATTATCTAGGAAGCTAGCCAAGAGACTCCATTCAATTACCTTAAAGCTTGCATGACCTAATGGTAAGTTATTCACACTCCACAACAAGTTCACGTCATTGTCTTTCAATCAGGTGATTTCATGGGTTTTTGAAATTAGTTCCTTTATTCACATTTCATGAACTATGCTACAAATACCTTGAGAGCAATTGTCATTATTCGTGATTTCTCTCGTGCTTGTTAACGTTTCACATCATTGACCGGTAATCAAGCGACTTCTCGACATGTTCGAATTCAACACATTCATTAACATGTTAGGATTTGTACTTTGATTAGGTTGTTTGGAGCACAAGATGTTGGGCTAAGATTGCACAAGTCTAGGTTGTGAGGTGATGTGAAATTGTCATGTTGATATACATGTCTCTTTCAAATGGATGGTTGTGACCATACCATGAGTTGTTATATGTGATCCTTCTCATTATTGTATGGTTGCGACCATACCTTGTTTTCCTTATGATCCTTTCTGTTGGATGGTTGCGCCCATGCCTTGGATCCATTTACATGATCATTCTCTAGATGGCCCCATCCATACCATGATTCATGTATTATTATTTAGAGTTTTCGGCGATGTATATGTATCTATGCTTGCTTGCAGGTTTTCCAATGACAGACTCCGGTTCCCCACTTCCACTTGTAAAGCATTTCACCCCTTAATCTAGCTCGACCTTCATGCTTTAGGGGGAATCTATTACACAACTTTTTGTCACTGTCCCTATACTCCCTGTCCATGATACTACAGGATCTCTACAGTGTACACCACATGCTTTCCTATCATGAAGAAACTCCCATTGTCTCCCTCTTCATGAGCAAAACAATTCCCTTTTGCATCATTTCCCAAAAATCTTCTGTTTTTCCCAATTTACAAGGCCGACGCTAATGACCCATGTCCTCCTCATGCTGATATTCAGTGATTAGAACCATCCCTAGAGTTGATCAGATCAAATGAGCCCTTTCTTAGTCATGTCAATCTTCTTTTGGAGAGTTCTTTAAATATGGAGCCAAAGTTTCCAGCTTTAGAAGCTTTGTAATGGAAGTTTGGTAAATGGCTAGGCGGGATGGAGTCGAGGAGGTTAATTTGGGCTTCTTTACCCTATTACGATGGAACTAATCCAAGAGATAAGGCCTTCTACCATGAGAAGAGGAACCATCTCCCATCGATCCAAGCTATATAAACCTCTTTTTTTCCGAAGAACATGTTAGGTTGTAGTCCTAATTAAATTTTGGCTGAAGTTTTGATTTTCGAGTAGTCAGCAAGCTATCCATAGTTTGTAGCTTTCTAGTTTGTGTTAACAGAGAATTATGAGTTTTGTTTGGTGTGAAGAATAAAGGGAAGAGCCCTGAGACTACCTTTGTTGGGGCTATCCATGAGATGTTAGCAGAAGTATACGGGAACCTTGATATGTCAAAGGAGAACAACGATGTCAAGGCATTGGTTGTAATCTCTTCTTGAACTAATATAGATGCAGCTATTGATTGATTTCCTACATGAAATGTCATCTCACATATTTATGTTTTAATGTTTCTTGACTTGTGAAGTAGGTTGAATGCAATTTGTATGTTATCACATTTGTTTTTTGTTGTTTTTTAGTTGTTTCAGGTGTTCGAAGGAAGGAAGAAAAATATAGTTGGAGCGAGGAAGCAAGATCGTCATTAAGTGGAACATAAGAGGTAGGCCCTCTTATTTGATTCTAGCCTAAGGAGATCTTCCATAGATTGTTTTTTTGTGGCTAGACCCACTCTCTCGGGCTAGAGGAATTGTTCGTGTCCGCACATAGAATTTACCTGCACTACACAAATCCCCTAGGTCAATCCTTATATATTTCACATCTTTGATAAAGGAGGTGGAGTCTTTGATAAAGGAATTTGTCTAGTCACCAAGAGGTTTTAGCTTTTGAGCTAGAAATTTAGCAAAAAGATAAGAGGGCCCATCTATTATGTTGAAAATACGTCCCACAGGGATCCCAATTTTATGGACCTTCGGAAGGTCATAGATTATAGGGGTAAGGGCATTTCTTTCAATAAGATTTTTGCTAATAGGATTAAAAGAATTAGATTTTATGGCTTGCGCAATTTCAATAGAAACTTTTTTAATGGGGTTGTTTTTAAGTTTAACGTAACTACCACTGTTATGAACATGGTCAATAATCTTTCTAACATAGTCATCTTTATCAAGGATGACAATGACCCCTCCTTTATTAGATTTTAGGTCAACAATGTTAGGATTTTCTCTTAAGGCTTTAAGGGAAAGAAACTTATTTTTTCTAATGTTTCATTTTGGAAGCTTAGCTTTACTAAGCACAATAGCACAATCTTTCCTAATAACCTCCTTGACATTATCAGGAAGGTCTCTAATTCAATGTTCAATGTGAATAAGAAAAGGATCTATATCCATACAAGATTGATCTCATTTTTAAAAAGACATTGGGAAGAGACAATATAGTTGGAATGGGTGTGCAAAGTGAAGGAAAACCATCACATGTGAAACCTTGTCTATACCATATTTTTCAAGGAAGTTTTCACGAAGGACAAGAAAACCAATATCAACATTATCATGGAGAAAGATGGAATTACAATAAATATTCATGGACCAAAGCACCAAAAAACCATTATTTAATAACAATTTATATATGTCTAATATTACTACAAATTTTAGGAGTTACAAAATGACCACATGGAGTTAAGGGAAGGCGATCTACACAACATACCACCATTGATGACTATTATAGAAACAATTGAGTTTTCATGGATTGAACACTTTTGAATGCACCATATCGTCTTGTCTGCTCAATCATATCTAAAAAATGATAGTTACAAAATATCATTCATTTTAAGAGTAAAAGTCTCTGATTTCCTATGATTTAACAAAAAAAAGCATTTTTAATGGGAGGAGAATTATAATATAACTAAGGTATAGAAAAATTATTATATTAATGTAATTAATAAATATCATGTCATAATAGTCATAAGGATGATATTGTATAATAAAACTCATAAGAGAATTATTTTATAACATTGTCATTATTATTTAATAATGATATGACTATGTATTAATGATAGGTCATGGCCTTATCTAAGGATACGAATGATGACCCCTTGCATGTATTTATATGTACACCCATTGTATTTCAAGAACATGTCATTTAATAATGAATACTAATTATTTATTTCTTGAGGAATATATGTATCATACTTTCTATAATATATGTTTAAGTGAATTTGCCAAGAGGTTCACTCTAGTTAGTGCATACTCCATTTCCAGCTACATTTTCTTTCGTAGAAATGGTTTGTTTTCTACTTATTCTTTCCCTTATGAAGGTAGTTCAATTTGAATTTGTGTTAGGTTATTCCTCATTTAGTGCTACACTTTCATGTTTGCGTCATTATTAATATAAAATTGGGATTATAACACCTTTTGCTTCCATGCATATCCCTTTGAAATCATAGATCATTTACTCAGCAAGATTGGAACTAATTCCCCTAGTTTTATTTTCAAAGTGACAAAAGGTATGTTGTTAAATTGTGTGGTAAGGTGAGTTTATCATGCTTAACCTTGGAATGGTGTTGGATTCTACAATGACAACATAAAGGGATCTAATGTCTCCTAAAAATATACTTGTAACGTCTTGAAGACCTCCTCTGTGAGTACCAATGCTAGTGTCGATGGAAATTCACTTTGGCAAGCCTATCTTATTGCTAATTATCTAGCAGCGTGAATTTTTCATATAATTTCTATAACTTCAAGTTGCCCCTATATAAATATTCCCACACGTTATCAAAGGCTTTTTTTAATTTTCAAAGCTCATTTTTCACATCGTCTATTGTGTGTCTATAATGTCAAATTTATGTTGGAAATAATACTCAGAGGGGGGGTGAATCGGTATTATCACATCAATAAAACTTTTTCATTTCCATATTCAAATTCATATATGCTACTTCCAAAACTTCTTATGATTCAGTTAGTTGATCCTTAATGAGTGCAATAGAACATTATCAAACATATTAACAGTAAACAGGTGCAGTAAAATAGAACAGATCATCACACATAAGCCACACACATCAACACCATGATATAAGGTGGAAACCCAATGTGGGAGAAAACCACCTGCTGCAAGTCATCT
>APFE031489132.1:160426-173503 GCA_000404065.3 Pinus taeda
TGCAAGTCATCTCAATCTTCTTCTTAATAAGAAAATCCTTTTACAATATTTCTGTACTGGTGCAGTCTTATACTAGTACGCATGCTTCTACCTGCAGAGAGCTACAACCCTCTCTCGTTCTCCAGTCTCTCCTAGAAGGGAGCTACAACCCCCATAGTTTTTGTACTAGCTAAGATACTAGTAAGTAGGTGCCAGCCTACAATCTTCTCTCCTCTAGGTACCACGTTTCATACATTTTCAGACTGGATACTCCTGAAGCACAACACATAATCTGAAAGGTCACGTTTCATCCAATTTTCATACTAGACCCATTAATATCATTGAAGCACATAATCAATCAATCTTCTGAATCACCCAAACACCAGATCAATACATATACAAGGATAATATATGTGTTCGCACCCAGATCTAGTCCATCAAATCACATAAATATGAGTCATTATCATCCTGATTCAATGTTAGTTCTCATCCATCAATACTGAAGCTGAACACAATCAACCAAACAGGATATGCAGAATACTGACACCTTTAAAATTTCATCAAAACCCATCAACAACTAGAACCACCTGTGACTTCACCAAAGCCAACCCACGTACAGATCTATAAATATTCAAACATGACTTGTAGTGATTTCAAAATTAAGTTATACCTAGATCAGATCATTACAAGCGTCAGTATACAGATCTAGAATAAGCATAATCAAATATATAGAGATAGTTCATTTCAAACAATTTGATCCCGATCTATCCTTAGATCTTGTTCTCCATCAACCGGTGAGATCCCTCTTTAGCTCAGATCCAGATCTGCACCATAACCCAATCACAATATTCCAGATCTATCACTTTATCAGATATTCAATAATTTAGATGATGCTTTGCCAAATGATCTCCTTCCTCTTGTATAGTCTTAGGCCTTTCACAATACCACGGTCCAAAACCATATTAACACAATACCACGGACCCAATACTTGGGATCAACACTTTTGGATGCAATACCACGGACCAAAACCATAGGATCAAAAACTTTCAGACTAATACCATGAACCAACCATCAAAGTGTGTAAGATCAACACTTTTGGATGCAATACCATGGACCAAAATGATAGGATCAGAAACTGTCGGACTAATACCATGAACAAACCATGAAAGTGCGTGAACTTTTCTCCACATGAAATAATTTTTTCTCTGCATAAAAGTCCGTGAAAGTTTCTCTACATGAAATAAACTTTTCTCTGCATAAAATTCCATGATTTTTTCTCCAGATGAAATAAAATTTTCTTTGCATAAAAGTCCGTGAACTTTTCTCCACATGAAATAAACTTTTCTCTGCATAAAAGTCCGTGAACTTATCTCTACATGAAAGAAACTTTTATCTTCATGAAAGTGCGTGAACTTTGCTGCACTATAATTTATCATCTGAGTGATTTTCAATCAAGGACAACACTTGTCTCATAATGCCAACAATCTCCCCCTTTGGACTTGATGGCAAGGCTAACTTGTCACACGTAGAACTATCATCTGATTCCTTTGAGTTGTCCTGCACCCCAGGCATTCAGTCACATCTAATATCTCTACTTGAAGATTCATCTAGTTATAACTAAGTGAAATGATCTTCTATGAGTGGGTTGCCATCAAGTACAACACATGCATCATAATGCCAACAATTTCCACTTCTATTTCCCTAATGTAGTCTCTCAACCCTTTCAAATTATCCCTCTTTAAAACATTTCCCAAGGTAACTTCTTAGAAGTATTTAATGAATCTACCTTGACATCTTATAATATAACAATGGTAGGACTATGGCCTATTCAATTCAATAGTATGGATACTATGTGGAAAAAAATCGTATGATTTATATATAACTAATAATTGATGGATATAATGCCTCTTCAACTATTATTTGTTAATTAATTATCATTATTCAAAAAGGTACAACAAAAATTACATGGGATAGTTGAATAAAGCTAATAAAAAGAAATCTACCATATTTTGTATATGGTTTAGAGATGCATACAGGGTCCTAGATAGCTAAGGCTAACACTGAAATCACCTTATAGGGAAAAAAATATTCAAGGGAGAGGGGAACAACCCCGATGAAAAGAAAAATAACTAGAAATTCTGAAAATTCATAGTAATCCACTAGAATCAATTAAACCAATTTCAAAATATTCTACGTAAGTAAAATGGTTCTAGGATGATAGCCATTTCTCATTAATCCTTGACTAGAGTGGAGGTTGGAGAATAGATAGTAATTAATTTATTGAAAAATAATAGAGATTGTTATCTAACAATTGAAAGAATTTCATGATGGAAATATTGATCATAACCATGTCTGCAGGTAGAAATAATAATACACCATAAGTAACAATGGTAATCATACTTATAGTACAATACATAACATTAAAAAGAACAAAATGATACCAATATGTTTCTAAAAACATATCTATGAATAAAAATAGGTTTATTATGGATTTTATTAACAAGAAATCTATCATAAAAGATTGATATATACATAGTTTAGTGTATTCATATGTGCTAGTATGAAATTTGTAGTTGGCCGTTTTTAAGCAATAATATTCACTCATTGTCTAATAGATTCAATGTATTCTTCTCCTCCAATCATCAAGAAAAATACTTGAATTTTCATCTCTATTATTTCCATTCTTCGTTTCCTCCTCTTTGCTCCATCCAATTTTTTGATTCACCACGACCTTAATTTTTAATTGGCTACCATGGAAGGCAGACCATCATAATTTTTAATTTCAAATTTTAAAGCAATTTTGAACATTTTCTAATTATTTTAAAAAAAAATTAAATACTAAATTGACAAAGAATCTTTTTGGAACAATTACCAAAAATCACACATCCTTATTTGTGTTTTCTCAGGTGGATTACACAAATCTCTAAGAAAGTTTTCTCATACTACAATATGGAAAATAAGATCTTAATCTAGCTTTAAAATTATCATTCTATCCCTTTCTTCTCTAGAGATGGCATTTCCTAATATAATAGGTCATTGAAAAACCATTTCTCCCCTTGATACAAGTGCAAGCCTTGAAAAAAATTCTCTAATATTTCTTCTTGGCTATTCACTTCTAAGGATGAAATTAGGAACGAGGTCTCCAATAATTATCTTTCTAATTCCTATTCAATCTGTATTACTAACAAAATTTTCTACATAGTTTTCTTTGAGTTGTAGAGTTACAACACTTGATATCCTCATCACCATTTCTCTTGCAAAAAAATCCAAATATACATTTCATACATATTCAATTTATGAATATTCTTTCCATCCTCGATACTTGATCTCCTAAGTGTTGGAGTAGATATAGATGGTAGAATCGTCTCTTTGATACCCTCTTCCATGAATTTGCAAGAATATTTGAGTTACATGATACATATTCCTTTTCAATCTTTCCTGATGGCTTCTATCCTAGATCCCATTACCTTGATGAAGGTAGTTTGTGCTAAAATTGTTCTTTCTTCTTGCCCACTAAACTAAAGGCCTCCATGCTTGTCCTTACGTTCAGATACAATGCAGATTAGGGCCCTCTGTATTTTTTACCTAGTTATTGGCCATCATATTCTACTTAAATCATCAGCTTAGAACTGAAACCTCGATTATGCTTCTCAAATGTACTAAAAACTCTCAAGGAGGGTTCTTAAAATCATAATTTAGTGTGCTTCACTATATTATGGTGTTCTCTAGTGTAGTGGAAATAGAAGTGGATTCCTTACTCTATTCGGAAAATTCTTATTTTTTCTTCAAGGAATCTTCCTTCACTATTATCCTATATAGTAATATCCTAGTCACAATTAAGAACCTCTCCTCTTGAAAATTATCTAGTTGAGAAATTTCTCCTCTATTTGCAAGAGTTACAAAATTTATTTTTCTAATATATCCTCATTGATGTGGAGTCCTTGTGTTTGGAAATTTATTTTCCCACCTCATCCCCTTTATATCTCTAATATTTATTTTCCACTTATATCTACCTAAATGTTCCAACATCTCCCTCTTCAAGGTTTTTCACATGGAAACTACTTCAAGGTCTTCAACAAACATGCTATAATACATTATGATTTTTAAATAGTAGGCTAATGCCCTATCCATCTCACCAACAAAGATTATTTATGTAATGAAATTAAATGAGGCCTCCACAACTAGAAGTAGGAAGATGCCATGCCTAACTATTTATTATTAGTTGGTTATAGTTCTTAAATAAAACTCCAATAAATGAAATTTCGCCCAATTGAATACCATCCAATGGAAATATGGTTAACTATATTTCCAATTTGGTTCAAGGTATGAATTCAAGCTCTTGGAAAAACCAAGATAACCTTAAATTTTCCCACCAAAAAAAATATATATATTGCTTACAGTAGAGGGGAAAAACACTAGCTTGAAACCCACTGAGTAATTCCAAAACTTCCCAACAATCCACTAGTCTGAATTAAACTAATTTGGAATGATACTACAAAAGTGTAATTACTTTGGGATGATAGGAATTGACCTTAATCACTAAGTATTTTGGAAAAATGAGAATAGTGACTTGTTGGTAATCATTCAATACTAATGGAATTTGGTTTCTAAGTGGGGGCAGACATGGTTCAAACCCCACCCCACCCCAAATATGGTGAGTTATTTTTTAACAAATGAGGTAATGCTATATATTTAACTTAGTGGTTACATATAATATGGTGGCTTTTGTTTTTTTGTTCAATGGTTTATTGTAATTTAGGGGCTCCCATTGGGGGCCGGTCCACATTGGCTAGGTAGGATTGAACCCCACTGACTCCCTCCAAGTGTTGGCATACAGCCATTGGGCGGGGTCCGAGTAACTCACGACCCCGATGCATTGTATCATATATTTTATATTTTATGTAAGATAAAAATGCGGTTTTGGGGGTCTTGGGGGTGACCGCGCACCACCCTATATCATATATATATATATATAAATATATTATGACATATTAGTCAAAAAAATTTAAGAGAAAAATAAGGGTTACTAGACAAATTAAGTGGGTGACAAATTCTCTTAATTGGGACAACCGATTCCATATGCCGATATTCTGCTAATTTGTTACCTTATTAGCCTACCACTTGCCAAGTCTGACCATAACTTTGACCAACGATAACTTGGGAATACAAACTCAAATTTGAGTGTCATTTGTACCATTGGAATCAGAGCGACGAGCACTATGATCTGGTCCTAAATTCACTTCCATATGATGACATTGATGTTTGAGCTATTTTCAAGTCCACTTCTATTTCTAGATCCTCCCTCATCATTCCTCCCCACTCAGGATATTTTGGTCCTCCAAAAGCATAACCACATCCTATACACTTCTTGTGTCCTCATCAAGCCACACTTTAAACATCTGCATTGCATGAAAATATAGTACATTCTTTGCAATCACATAAAAAGCCACTCATGACTCATACAACCCCATACTTACAAAGAGTTTATAACACATACTATTTGGTCAAGTTTTACTTAAGAGAAACCAATATCCCAGCTACCAACAAAAGGCTAAAAACATCGTCATTTCTTTATTAAGCAACGCAAAAAACATAATCACTTTTACAATTATTTGCAACACGTGATTTAGAAATTTTGGCCATGACAAGCAACTATACCTAGTGAAACCATCTCGTACTCAATAAAGTGATATGGTTATCTCCCTATCATGGATTCAGTTGTTGAACATATTATCCAATTGGTTTCTTAGTAGGTTATTTCTATGATTGGAGTGTCTAACACATGGCTTTCTAGTGTCCATCCTCATTGTAGTAGCTACAATGATTCTTTCTCTTCCAAATTTTCTGGATCGTCTTGGAATGCTTTTCCAATGCATCTCTGATAAGTGCCTATGGAACCCTCACTATCACTGGAATGTGATGAGGTTCTCTCATCATGTGTCATTGGTTGGTCATTCGTTGTCTTGGAGCATTCCCCAACCTCTTTTCTCACATATCCAAGTCCTGCATAATGAGGAAGTTCCTCCACTTTGATGGGATTCACAATGACTTAGCCATTAATGTCGAGACCCTTTCCTTGATACCCTATTTTCTTCAAGAATTTTGATCCAATTCCTCTAGTATGTTTCTCAAAGGCAGCGACATCATTATCAAAAAAGTATATCAAATTGAAGAATTACTTTTTACCTCGAGCTTGTTATGCTGCAACCTTTCAAGGCCTCCTTCATGGCTTGTAATTGATGTTGAAACCTTTGCTTCTACTTCTATGCTTGTTGTAGGAGACTCATTGGTTCAACATTCTCTTCTTGAATGATTTGTTTTATTTCTTTGAGTTCTTGGAGCCATGAAACATTTGGTCCCCTTTTCATTTTTGGCACCACATCTGCTGAAATTTTTTTCTCACTGCTTGAATTAGAACCCAAGTCGATGGGTCGATCTAATATAATCCCAAGAGTTGAAATCATCATTTCATCACCTAAGTTTTACCCCAGGTCAATTGCTACACTACATGAAAATATCGCTCATGTGATCTTCTCATCATCCTCTGATTCAGATTATTGGTCTTGTTACACAGTTTCAACTATCTTCGAGATCTCTTTTCTACCATTCCTCTTAGGTCTCAATTCTGGATGTAGTTTCCAGCAATTCTCCTCATAATGCCCTTCTTTCTCACAATGAGTACAAGAGGGCCTTACTTCTCTTCTCTTGGCTACTGCTACTCTCTTTGGGTAGTCATCTTGCTCATGCTTTTCCCTTGTTTTAAGATGTACAACCTTCACACTAGCTTCAACAAGAGACTTAAGTTCAAATAATAACAATGAATGATAGAAATAACTATGAAGATATCTAGTATATTTCATCAATGTTTCAGAAGTGTCGAGTGGAACATTCAATGCTAGTCGTTGTTTTCTAAACTCCTCTATAAAATTTTGAACAATTTCACCTTTGCTTTATTTCAAATGCTATCATTCCATCATGGCCTTCTTTCTATAACCCAATGGGTAAGATTGTCTTATTAAAGAAGAAATGAACTTAGACTAAGATGAAATACCTTTATAACTACTCTTACCACCTTGTTACATCTTTCCTTCCCATGAGACAAGAGCAGTGCCACTCAATAAAAGGGATGTTAGCTGGATCTTGGCTTCATCCTCATTGATTTGTTCTATGTGTCAATAAACTTCAACATGTCTTATCTAGTTATCTATCTTTCCTGCATCAGATTCTCCACTAAATATAGGTAAATCAAAGTTGACATCGAGCTTGAAAAATGTCTTTTTAGATTCATTCCCCTTATTCTTGTTAATGGCAAGAAGAGGAAGAAGAAGAACTTTCACTGGAGGATGGAGAGGGATGGGGCTCTTCTTTAATTAAAGCAGGGAGGCCTTCTTTCATTAAGTGGCATCAAAGAAATCCATTACAAGAATATTTACAAAAAATGATCCTTATACCTCCAATTCAGATGATGGCCTGAAAATGGAGAGATCAGCAGGAGAATCAGATGACACATATGAATTCCTGGCACTAAAATGTGCAAATTTGACTATGAACTTATCAAATTCTCAAACTGGAAGCTATGGGCCTTTAAGGGAATGTTTTGAGCATCTTCTGGATTTCCCCTGCTCATGATTCCACTACCTCTACGGCTCAGGGTTCCAGTCCACTCCGCTCGCCCATAGTCCCTTAGAAAATGAGTAGATTTTTTAAATAATAAAGTGTACAAGTTAACAAAGCAACAAGTTGTGGCCTGTTGGTAACTGTTGGTAGATTGTGTGGGGGTGGACAGGATTAAACCCTGCCCACCCCAAATATGGTGCATTATTCTTTAAAAAATGCAATAATGTTATCTATTTAAGTCAATAGTTACATATAATATGATGGATTTTGGTTTGTCATTCGACGATTTATTGTAATTTGGGGTTGCCCATTGGGGGCTAGCCCACATGGGTTAATATTTACAAAAAATGATCCTTATACCTCCAATTCAGATGATGGCCTGAAAATGGAGAGATCAGCAGGAGAATCAGATGACACATATGAATTCCTGGCACTAAAATGTGCAAATTTGACTATGAACTTATCAAATTCTCAAACTGGAAGCTATGGGCCTTTAAGGGAATGTTTTGAGCATCTTCTGGATTTCCCCTGCTCATGATTCCACTACCTCTACGGCTCAGGGTTCCAGTCCACTCCGCTCGCCCATAGTCCCTTAGAAAATGAGTAGATTTTTTAAATAATAAAGTGTACAAGTTAACAAAGCAACAAGTTGTGGCCTGTTGGTAACTGTTGGTAGATTGTGTGGGGGTGGACAGGATTAAACCCTGCCCACCCCAAATATGGTGCATTATTCTTTAAAAAATGCAATAATGTTATCTATTTAAGTCAATAGTTACATATAATATGATGGATTTTGGTTTGTCATTCGACGATTTATTGTAATTTGGGGTTGCCCATTGGGGGCTAGCCCACATGGGTTGGGCAGGTTCAAACCCCCTCGGCTCCCTCCAAGTGTTGGAATATGGCTAGTGGATGGGATCACCCATGGCCTTAACCCATTGTATCATATGTTTCATATTTAATATAACATAACAATGTGGTTTTGGGGGTGGAGTGGGTGGCAACTTGCCACAATATATATGTATATGTATATGTATATATTATATATGTATATATGTACTGTATTACGAATGTATATATATGTATATATGTATAATATATATTATATATATATATATAGATATATTATATATAATATATATATAGATATATACATATACACACACAGAAATACATATATATATATATTATATATATAATAAATATATATATTACAACATATTAGTCAAAAACCACCAACTAGAAAATAAGGGTTACTAAAAAAACTAAGTAGGTAACAAATTTTCTTTTTCGAATGCCAGATTCCATGCGTCAAGATTCTGCCAATTTATTGCCTTGTTAGTCTACCACTTGGCCAAGTTTGACCAGAACTTTGACCATCTATAACTTGAGCACACGAACTTGGATTTGAGTGTCATTTGCACCAAGAATCAAGAGGATGAGCACTACAATCTGGTCCTATTTTTACTTCCAGATGATGACATTGATTTTTGAGCTATTTTCAAGGCTGACAAAGCTGTATTTGAAGGAAGCTAAACATGCTTTGTGATACCTTAGAGGAACTACCTACTATGGTTTATTGTACAGACAAACAAAAGGAGTGATGTTTTGTGGCTTCATAGATGCAGATTGGGTAGGGATTCCATCTAACCGAAAGAGTACATTGGGTAGAATTTCCAGTGTTGGTTTCGTGACAATTCGCTAGTACAATAGGAAGCATAGGTTTGTGTCACTCAACTCAGTAGAAGTTGTCTACATGGCTGCAATTGAAGAAACATGTGAGGAAATCTGGATGAGAAAGATACATGTTGGATTGTTTGGCCAGGAGATGGATTCAAGTATGATCTATTGTGATAATCAAAGTGTCATTAAGCTTTCTGAGAATCCAATATTTCACGATTGATCTAAGCATAAAAATATATGGTATCATCATTTACAGGACTCTGTGTAGAGGAGGATAATGTTGCTACAATACATTATGACAGAGGAATAAGCTGTTGACATCCTAACAAAGGCTTTGTTAAGAGGGAAGTTTGAATTTCACAGGTGTAGGATAGGGGTGGTTGATAATCCATTTCCTACTAAGAGAAAGTGTTGAGAAGTGTATCAAGAAAGGCTCAATTTGACTTAGCCTTGGTCATATCAGGAAGAGTCAAAATTTCCACATCAACACAGAACTTAGAAGAAGTTAAATGAGGTGACATGGCTCTTATCATTCAGTTAACTTAGTAAATTCGTGTTAGTGGGATTGGATTTTAGTTTGCATGTGTTGATTTCTAATTTGTAGTAATCCATCTTAGTTAATTCTAGTTGTACTCAGTTAAACTAGTTCTAACAGTTAATAGAACTAGTTAAAGGTTAGTTGTACAGTGGGACATTAGTCTAACTCATATATCATCTAGTCAACTAATAAATCAACCAAAAATAGCTCATGCATGCAAGGAATTCGAAATGCTCATATTTGTTGGAGATATTAAGGAAGTGTAACATCAGTTGTAGACTAGTTTTGAGCACATGTGTTGCATACAATCAGTGATCAATCCTTGGGAGTTGCATAATCATTTTGGAGGAAATTCCAAAAGAATACGGGCCAAACTCCTTAGAATTTGCATAAGGAAAGAAGAGCTATAGGGGCGTAGAAATTGACTGAGTCTAGCTCAGAGCTTCTCATTGAGTAGATAGAACATTTATTCTTTTGTAGGTTGAGCTTAGAGTTCGAGCTAGCAATTGTAATATATTCTCAACTAATCTGATTAATTCGAGCAATATTAAGGGGTTTTTTTACCAGTTGGTTTCCCCTAGACACATCTTTGTACTTGTCTATGTGATTGATGCATGCTTGTGAATGTTGTTGTAAATTGTGAATTGGTTTTTGTAGATCAATGGATTAGAATTTTGTCTCTTGATTTAGATTAAATTGCTTGAGTAGTTGCAATTCTATCACCATATTTCTACATCAGTTATTAAATCTTCTTGCTAATCTGAACTATTTCAATTGTTCATCAAATTGTCAATGAATTTCTCTTCAACATTTATGACTTCCTCTACATCAAGTAATAAATTTTGTTCAAAAGCGTTTATTTCAAACTGAGTTTCTCTGAGTTCTTTCTTCGTCGTGTCATACATTCTATGCCTCAACTCATGAGGTATATTATGCTCAAGGGGAGCTATGTTTTTCAAGGCTTGATTTGTTATGTTTATTTATTTTCACTCATTATTTTGGCAGCTGGTGTATTATTTTATATGAGTGGAAAGGACATGTATATCAGCCTTGTTGCAACATTCATTCATTATTTTTCAGCTATATTGTTACTGTTTGGTTTTGGAATAGTTGCATGTTGAGAGCTTGTGATATTATTGGAGGTATGGAAACCACATGGTTGTCTTATGCACATGGTCAAGGTGTGATGGAGGACCACTTGTTCAGGGGGAGCATATGTTCTTTCTATGGAGGAGTTCGTTGTACATGTATTTTTTACATTGTTTTGATGTACAAAGATTTTTCTCGCCGCTGCCACACATTTCATGATGGATGAGATAGTATTGTTTCACAGAAAATTTGGCAAGCTATTGATGCTTTCATTTCTATATCATAGTCATGCTTTATTATTCTTGTTACTGCCATGGAGATTTAATATTGTGTTGGAGTTAGCTCATCTAGAGTTTGTGTACCTCATTGCTTATGTTTTCACATCTAGATGAGTCATACATGCTGTTGATATATATTAGATGGTTGAACTAAATGTTGCTATTGCATGGAGAGAGAGCATGATGATGCTTATTATGTGTTGGATATTCGTATGGTTGAGTCATGTTGATTGATATGGACGCTTATATATGAAGAGATTGTTGATGCTCATGATGTTGATATGTATTTGTTGATACATTTGTGGATCATGGTGATGTTTGCTAGTGTTCTTCATGATCTTCATTGTTGGGATGGTGTTGAGTTGAGTGACCATACATTAGCACATGTTTTGGTTAGTGCTCCTATTTTTTGTTGCTATACATTGAAATTATATTGTTTCTAATGGAGTGTTAGTATCTTGATGCATATATGATGGATTGCATTATCTTTATTGTTGTTGCTACATTGAGCATATATTAATGCTCATTGTTTCCATGTACATATTTTGGGAATGTATTGATGAAATCACATTTGTATGCATATGTAAAATTCATGTACTATAATTGTATCATCTATTGGGCACATTTCTCATGGAGAGACCCATGGTGTCTAGTATGTTTTTTCATTAGCTATGTATGGGTTAATGTAAGTTCAAGTCATGAATTACTTTGTATATATTTGATGTAGCCCTACCAATTTGGGTGCATGATGTAAAATTGGGACCATAGAGTCATGATTGGTGATAGGTGTGCAGGAGTCATATGTCAATCCTATGTGGTTGTCACAACTATGTATTTTCTCCATGAAGCATTGTAGTTCATTGTATATCTTATCAAAAGTCAGTTGGAGTCATGGTCATGAGGTGTAGTTGTTGGCATTATGGCACAGGTTTGGAGCTATGGCACAGGTGTTGTCCTTCATGGAAACTATATTTGGTAACAGATCTCAGTTCAGGCACTCAGTAAGAAGAAAAAGCCATATACGCAGGTTCATCTAGATGAAGACGTGTATACACATGGGTTATACATTACAAAAGCGCGTATATGTTGGGGATCATACTCTTGGTCCATGGTAGTTAGTCGTTGGGATTTGAACCTATGTTTTGGACCTTGGCGACTCGTCAGATGTGTTGATCCCTAGTTTTGGGTTCATGGTATTGAAATGTTATGGTTTTGGACCATGGTATTGTGGAAGGCCTAAGGATATAAAAGAGGAGGGAGATCTTATGACAAATGATCATCTGAATTATTATTAAAGATCAGGTAAAGTGTTAGGTCTGGTATATTGGTAATTGGGTTATGATGCAGATCTAGATCTGAATGAAGGAGGAACCTTAGCGCAAAAAGAAGGATAATTTCTATTCATGGGTCATAATCTTTAAGCTTGAATGATAGTATCCTTGTATGATTTTGATCTGCTAGATATGGCGCTTGCTTGATCTACAAGTTTGATAATCAGGGTTAATTAATGATTGAATATCTAAAAGAGTGAAAATATTCTTTATAGATATGTACGTAGGTTCAGTGAAGCGAAGACACGTATACACGCAAGTTCTGTGAAGTAAAGAAGCGTATACGTAGGTTGTTCCATATGCAGAAGCATATGCACGCTAGTTTCAGGCTGTTGAAATAGCGTATATACTTTAAGTTGTGATCAACCTGCTTCTGTATATTGTTGTTGTACTGTAGGTTCTGTTTTCTGGTGTGAGGTTTCTGGTACTGTGTTTTGGGTACAGCTATTAGAGAAGTATCTACTTGATTCAGATCTAATTGGTGAAAAGGAGATTGGTTGATGGAGAAATTCTTGATGATTGATTGATGTTCATGGATCCAGTTTGAAAATTTATGAAACGT
>APFE031489132.1:183607-231225 GCA_000404065.3 Pinus taeda
TTATTTGATTCTGCATCACAGATTAACAATCATCATCAGAAAGATAAAGTAAATTAAAAGTTTGCTTTGTATACGTGGGTTTCCTTCTACATAATTGTGTATAAACACGGGTTTAACTTACTGAAGTACCGTATACAATTTGTTTTTGAAAAAGGAATATTTGACTTGATAATACTGATTCACCCCCCGTGTCAGTATTATTTCCAACAATAGTCTATTGCACCTAGAAGGGAGGTTCATTACCATAAATATATGTGTTTCTTCAATAGGAAGAGTGTATGGTTAAATCTAGATTAGATACATAGGGGGAGCATGTTCAGTCTTCAGAGTTGGCGTGAAATTGGCTAGTGGTGTTGGCAACTAGTTTCCTTATTTTACATGCTTACCTTATAAGAGTTAGTTCTATGGATTGCATCAGTATGTTGTTGAGTATGAAAGTTGGAGTCATTTT
The DNA here is from genome assembly GCA_000404065.3 of Pinus taeda. Taxonomy (NCBI): domain Eukaryota; kingdom Viridiplantae; phylum Streptophyta; class Pinopsida; order Pinales; family Pinaceae; genus Pinus; species Pinus taeda. The sequence goes on from APFE031489132.1 coordinate 184,059, forward strand.
CTCATCCGACACATTATTATCATTTTTCTTTAGTGCGATATGGCCCCTTTCCATTGATTTTAAAAGAGGAGAGAATTTTGATGGATAGTTGTAGCTTCAGTATATGGAGATCAACCTCACTTTTTGGATGCAGGTTAACATCAATGCCAAAGGGGGAGTTTGTTGGCATTGATGTTAACCGGTTGGAGATATTTCTTGTCATGTGCATGTGTGATGGATGATTGGCTTCTTGTTAGTTGGGTTGGTATCAACGTACTTATGACTAGACCTACTGGGGGTGATTGGAGATGGAGTCTACAAGTGATGGTTGAAATGTTGGTGGTTGTGTTGGCTGATGATGTTGCTATAGTTGTAGCATATATCTCTACATGTCTTAGAGATATTGAATTTCTACTTTAGGTGTTGAGTTATGGCTGCATATGTTGGAGGTTCTTCTACCAATGTTAGAGATAGTTGGATACATTGATGTTGTTGCTATAGGAGTTGGAGATGCTGCTACAAGTGTATTAAGTGTTTAGAGATGTTATAGTTGTTGCTTGAGGAGCTAGAGGTGTTGATATTTATGCTACAGTTGGAAGAATAGGTATCTCATGTCACTAACATATTCTTGTCTTATTTCATCATTTGCAGACCTATTGTATAGGCTTGGAAGAGTGTTCATGAGATGAAGAAGATGGTCCATTAGTTGGTAGAGATTTTGGATTGAAGTATTTATTTTTCTACTGATATTTTTCCCCATTCACATGGAGGATGGCTTATCAATGTGACTGGAAAGCTCCAATCACTTGGACATTGGCCCACAAGAGTGACTAGAAGGACAAGTTGACTTCAATAAGGCCTGTGTGTGCGACTGAGCCTTTTTTCATGTTTTTATCTGCCTTCCTCATGTTGGTCAACTAATTTTTATGTTGTGACAACATTCTTGGTCAAAATTGTTTTGTTTATGGTTGAAAAAGTTTGTGGGTCCTCCAAAAGATGATTAAAATTGAAAAAATAAAAAAGGAAAGTGGATTTAGTGGTTGATTGAGTTAATTAGTTGAATTGATATCAAATCAAGCATATGAACAAAGTTTTGATGCCTCATAGTTCTTGGTAATTATTGAGTTGAGACTTTGTGTCCATCTACATATTGGAGGAAGGTCATTGCTAGTATGATTGATTGTCTAGTTGAGTGGGTGTGTGCAGAGAAGGTAATGCAAGTAGTATAAGGTTTGTATTGTAGAATTTCTACAATAGTTTGTAGTAATAGAAACATTGACCTAAAGTATATTTCAAGCATCATATTTATGCTGTGAGCGTTGTGTTGAAGTGTGGATTGGAGTAGTGTTTTGACGATATTGTGTGCAACTTGTGTGGAGGTTTTGATTGCAGCTAGTTTTGCAAATTTGACATTTGATTGTGCTTTTATGATAAGTTGTTGCAAAGCTCATGTTGAGCATTTCTTAGTTCCATTCTACAATATTTTGAAATGAGAACCACATAGAGGAGATGATTTGGGTGACTTAGATGAAATCAAAGTAAGAGATAAGATTTCTCAATCTAATGGTGGTTAGATAGTTCAACAGAAATTGGGCAAGGCTTGTTGTTCATGGTAGCTTTCAACAGATCAAAGCCTGTAGAGTCGATTTTTAGTTCAAGAGTAACCATGTGAGGATCATTGATTATGGTGGCCTACAACAGATAGTATTATCCATATTGATAGTAGTAGCCATATCTACATCTCTATGTAACGAATTGTTTGACATAATAGAATTTGAGTAGCATTGTTGCAGGTCTATTTGGGCACATCGCTCCCGACGATCAGATCAGTACAATTAGGGCTCATCAAACCCTAATTCAATTGCTACATGCCCTAGATATGTCATCGAATTGAATGCTTCCATCCATGAAAGTTTCCTAGCTTGAAACCCTATTGAAATGCCTCCTTGGGACACCAACATAACCTTGGTTAGGGATAACTATGTTGCAGAGTGGGTAGGCCCATTCAGGCCTACATTGTAGTGCACTTAGGCCCACCTTGGCCTGCGTTGAATGACAGTGAGAGAAATTGGCATATGATTCTAGGGATATTCCTTGATTCTAGAGCATTCTAGAAGGATGCCCAAGTCTTATCTCATCCTATGAGGTCAACTTTAGATAGGCTATAGATTAATTAACCCTCTACCCTCTCATCCCTTTCTCCATGGAAACTTACTCCAATTTTGGAAAACCATTCAATTCCCAATTTATGACATGAACACTTGCATTTCCATATAAATTTACCACTCATCATAGTGATTAGTGGCTAGAATTTGAAGATTGTAGTGAAATACTATTGGTTTGAGATTTTAGTTCATTGTTAAGTAATGTTATGTTGCTAGATTGATGTGCTATTGGTGTGATGAGGCTTTGGACTGAAGCTAGATGTGACATGGGATCAAACCACATTGGGTGTAACTCCTCCTTCTACATTCAATAAAGTTGTTTGTTCCTTTTCCCATATTCTTGTTCATATCTATGATGTATATATGTTTAAATTTTGTCAATTCCATTTGTTTATAGTAGATAGATTGTATTCTTTGATTGTTTTCATCTTCTCTTTCTATTGATAGTTACCAATTGAGCGAATTCAGTTCGAGTGGGAGCGACAATAACAATTCAAAGGAGATCAAAGGAAGAAAAAGATCACAAGTAGGTTCCCTCATCTCATATATCTACTGTATGAAAAGGTTAAACCACTTTCTTTTTGTTGTTCTAAGTGTAACTACCCACTTAGGGAAGATGTACGTATCCGTAGGTATAAATTCCATATAACAAATTGGAGACCATAATGGGGAATGATTGTCATTCCTGGCGGTTTACCCTTATCATATCACAGCCTAGTAGACTTTACTTGATTTCATTGATACCTTTTCAGTCATTTTGAAGTGTTTTTGGTCAAAAAAGTGTTCTTAAATGTCTCCTGATTGGACTCTCTGGCACAAGCGCAGTGTTTGTCTTGACACAGTGTGCTCCAGAGAAGCCTTAGCTTAGAGACAATACACTACAACAAATTGTTTCCCACTCAGGTCTACGTTGATCCCTATCAAGCTAAAAAACACATCTTTGGCATGTTTTTTCCAAAATTTTATTATGATGTTGTTTGCTGAAACATTAATGTTTTCTATTATTCTGAAATTAGTTTGTATTTCTTTTCCTAGCCCTACTTTGACCTTGACTTTTTAGTGTTTCTTAAGATATTTATTTATCATTTTCAATTCATTGTCAAAGTTAATTTACATCGATGAGTCTTTTGTAAAAAAGAAGTGTTGTAAAGCCTTCATTTTTTGAAAAAGAAACTCTCATAAAGTCTTTGATTCTTGTGAAAAGCATTGATTAATAGTTTGTGCATTTAGTTTCCTTTTTTTCATCTAAAACTTGAAGGAATGAAAAGAGAAACACGCATTATGCATTTAGAGGTTTGTTTGTGCTTGTAGGAATAGTATAGGAAAAGTTGCATTAATTGTGCTCTACACTCTTTGTTTAAAGAATATGATTGCTCTATCCCTTTTATTTACAGTTTTCATTTGTCATATCAAATGAAAAGAATGTTTCTCATCATAGTTGCATTCTAGGATTTTCAGAAACATCATGTAGTGAACCTGAAAGGCAAACTTTTAAACAAGATCAACCAAAATTTATCGCAATTAACCTAATGGAGCATTGTAAATTAACGCATAACATTTAGAGGTCTAGGCTAGAGACATGTTCTAGCCTCATTAAACATAGTAGCTATCACTAATGCTCTACAATACATTCTGAGTGTGATACCTCATTCCACGTAAATAAGTATATCATAGCTTGTCCACATACTTTCGGTTATATAGGGCAGTGTTATACTGCGAAAAGTATAAAGGAATGCTCTCACTGTACAATTTCACATTAGACAATGCTAACATAGATTGGGCCTCCACGTAATTTTAGGTATATATGGGAGGACTACATTAGGTTTCAATCCATCCATAGGTAGTTGAGTTAGCCACCTTGTATACTATGATAAATCTAAAACAACATTTAGGGAGATTGCCTGCACGTATGTTAAGTCCTTGGTTTACTGAGGCAATATATTGCAATTCATAGTTACTTGGTAATCCTTTTGCCTACATTACCCTCTTTTTGTTTATTTCTTTTTGTAATAAAATCAATCATCAATCGTGGAGGAAAATCAGCCTTTACCCCTTCATTCACGGGGTACAACGAGTAAACCACCTTTATCCCCTGAAGGTACACCTAGTTGGCAAAATCGGTCTCGTTTAACTAAGTCTAGTACATCACACACTTCTAGTTCTTCATCTAAATTAACATAGTCACTTATACCTGTAAGTAATATGATCCTAGTTACTCCTACAATTATTGGTTCCTCTGCTACTAAAGTGGAACCTTTACAATTACCTGAGGATATTAAAAGTGAATTTAGTGAAATGGTAACTGAAGTTGTCCAACAAGAGGTCGATCCTCAACCCAAAGTTTTTCAATAAGAAATTACTTCTGAACTTCAATTTGTTCAACTAGAAGTTAGTCCTGAACCTATAACAGTTCAACCAGAAGTTACTTCTGACCCAAAAGTTGTTCAAGAAACTCATCCCGAACCTGTTGTTCTTTTACCAGAACACTTGGATCTCAAATTTGAACAATCAAAAGTTGTTCCTGTACCAGAAGATGATCAGCCGGTTTATCCTCAGACATTTGTAACTATTGAGACTTATCCTTTACCATAGATGCAAACAGCAGAAATTTATTATGGACCTAATGGTGAAATCCTACCACCTAGTTTGATTGCTGTTGAAGAGGAATCTGAAGAAGAAACTCTACCCAGAACTCTAACTCATTTTCGACTAGGGCTTTAATTTTATCCTTCTTACCCTCAGTTAGTTGCTCCTTTTGATCATGTTTACTTTCAAACTCCTGTAGATTCATTAGGACATTAATTGGGTCATTTGACTATGGATGAAACAACATCCCAAACTGTATCATATGTTATAGCTGTGACAACATCTACTGTCGATACTTCTTTGATGTTTAACAAAACACCTTACTCAAATCTATATGGTGTTCCATCCGTCCCACCGGGTTACCAATCATTATCTGGAACTCACTCTGGTGTTGTTTCTAGTCCATGGTCTTCACCCATGTCCTCCACAGGAATTTTACCTAGTTCTTCACTTATGGATACTGAACAATTTCATCCATCGAGTCAATATCAAGCTGCTCCATGTGGTTACCATCCAATGTATCCACTTTACATTGGATTACCTCCATATGGAGAACAATACGCCCAATCATCTTATCCTCCATTTTCTGGGGGGCAATCACATGACAGTATACCGTCATCTTTAGGACGAAGTTATTTTGGAATGACTACTTGTCAATGGCAGCCTACAATTCTTGTTCAACAAATGCTTGTGTATCGATCACAACCAATGCAATATGTTTCATCCATACCTACTACGCCTATCATTACGACTTTACCATAGTCGCAAGCTCAGTTAATTGTATCTCAACCTTTGCAAGTTGGTCCTTCAACCTCTAACCCTCAAGTTTGAAGTATAGAAACTCAGTCTTCTCAAGCCATTTTACAACAACTGTTTGTGTCTAGAATCCAACAGCCTTAGGCCAATTTAGCATTAACTGGGATGAATCAGACTTATATTGGTCTAATTTATTCACAACCTATTCAAACTTACATTGGTGGGAAACAATTGTTACATCAACAACCGTTGCAGCCACAATATCAACAACAACAATTCCAACAGTACCAAACATATCCTAGACTTGGTCAACAAGCCTATGCTAGGCTTGGTCAACAACAAATTTATCTAGGTCCTCGTCAACAAGCCTATGCCAGGTTTGGACAACAACAAATTTATCATGGTGCCCAACGACCACCTTATACTAAATTTTCTTAACAAAGTTACCCCTATCAAGGTTAGCAGCAAAAGATTCGTTATGCTAGTATGCAAAGGCCTATTGCCAGGAAATTCCATCTTACCATGGTTACGCTCAACCCGACCTAAACCGATAGTTTCCTTTTGTCACAACACTTGAATTACCGAATTTAAATCAGCGTACCAATGATCCCATTCATTATGCACCTTGGTGACCGCTGATTCCACACAAATTGCCTTATGATATTCCTAAGCTCAATGGAAACCCTGGAGAAGATCCGTCCAACCACGTTATGACTTTTCATACATGGTGCTCATCCAACTCTCTAAATGATGATTTAGTTAGACTACGTCTTTTCTAGTGGACACTCACTGGTGCAGCTACAAAGTGGTATATTGAATTACCATGAGCTTCATTTGACAACTTCATACCCTTATCCACTACATTTCTAACCCACTTCCAATTATCCATCAAATGTGAAACTAGAACAGAATTGTTGACCAACTTTAAATAGACCAGTGCTACTCACATTTTTTATCATATTCATGAGTGGCGTCATAATCGTCGAATGGTCAAAACTTTTGTTCTTGATCAGCTTTTAGTTGAGTGGTTTATGAAGTCCTTGTTGCCATCTATCACCGAGGATGTGGCTAAAGGAGGAGTTGTTATTGAAGAGCAAGTAATTACTCATGCCCAATACTTAGACCTGATTTACACCTAGTCTAGCATGCTCTATGATAAGATTCCAAATGCACCTAGACCAGCTTTTACTGTTCCACCACCTCCATCGAGTAAGGACTCTCATTTCGATGACAGCGTGATTGATTCTTCAAGCACTCAAATAGCATGTAGACAATTTGGTCAAACACTTGCTATTTCAAATCAAAATTCTAGTGCATCTGATAATATGCTTGCTTCCGAAATAAATGTCATGTCATCTAACAAAGGTAAAAATGAAAATAAACCAGGAAGAAAGAAAAATGGGAAAACCAAAAAGAAACAAAATCCTCCCTCTCAAGAGAAATCATCTAATTCCTCTTGTTCGACTAGGAAACCTCATTACCCATGGTTAATCTGTAATTAGGAGCACTTTACGCGAGACTATGCTCATCACTTTGAAGTCTGAAAACTTATTATGACTTCTAATACATCTGTTGTGTTGACAAAACCTCTTACAAACCCAAATACTCATTTGGTTGCTACAGATCATGCTTCCACTTCACAAGTGCATATGTTATCTGCCACTAAGCCTAAGATTGATGTTTTTGTAAATATGTGAAGTAAATCTTATGGTAATTCACCATTGTCATCGAACATCTAGGCTATAGATCAAGCCAATGCTTCAACTTCGACTTTGTCTGACTCCATTCCATCACCCATTACACAAAAGTTAACAAGAAAACCCCCTAAGGGAGTTGTTCATAAATCTACATTCAACCCTTGAGCTTGAGTAGTGCAAAATTATAACATAGTATAATATTTGGCTCAGTCACCTTCTGTTATGTCAATGCTTGAGGTGCTTCAAAATTATCCCTCCCAAAAGTAGGCTTTATTGTCAAAAATTGGTGGAATTGATCCAAAAGATTCCAATCTTATGGTTTTTAATGACGTGGGTTATATGCCACAATTACTAGCATAGTTAGCATTCTTGATCTAAGTAAAAGCTTTGAATAAAATTGTTCATCAAACCATTGTTAATGAGGGTGCATCTACTTGTATCATGTCAATGAATTGCTGGAAAACACTTGTCTCACCACCTTTATCATGATCACCTATGACATTAAAATATTTTAACAGTGTCACTTACACACCTTGTGGAATTTTAAGTAACCTGCAGTTAGAACTAGGGAGAAAAATTGTAACTGTTTAAGTTTAGGTCATTGATGGACCCCTTGACTACGAAATTTTACTATGAAGACTGTGGATTTACGTTATGGTTGTTGTGATTTCCACATACTTCCATATGATTGCTTTCCCTCATAAAGGCATTATCACAGTAATTGATCAACTCGCCTTCTTCACCTCTAGTTCACAGGAAATTGGAAGTGTTCCGTTAGTTCATAGACCCGTGCTATCTCTTCAAAATTTTGGAGTAGTTCTCTTCAAAGATTCTTCCCTAATGGGTACCTTTTCGATACTGTCACCATCACAAATAGCAGAAGTTGCAAAAGTTGAAACCTGCAACATGATATCTTCCACTTCATCTGACTCCTAGAATATTTCCAATAGTTCTGAAGTTGATATGCGGATTGAAACCATGCCGCTATGCCCCATTGAGCTCACATAAAAATCAATCTTTTTGGCTTGTGCGACAAATCCAAATCCATCATCACCAAAGGTACGGGTTGATCATTTTTTAGAATATTGTACTTCCTCTGATCCTTTTTCATGTACATTTCATGTTGATGAAGGAATCATCCAATCAATGATGCAAGAAGAAGAACCATGGGAAAATTATCGTCATCGATCTCATCTTGCAGATCACATAGAAGATATTCCAAATGAACTAAATCACCCTTCAATCATTGATTTTCTTTCACATTTTGTATTTATAGACACAATAGATTATGAACAAAACTTATTGAATATCGAAGAAACCATTTCGATCGATATTTCGACTAAACCTGGAATTCTAGAAAACATCCATGTTGGAAAATCTTGTGCTCCATCGGAACTTGAAACTTACCATTCTCGTTTTTGTGAATTTCGTGATATATTTGCTTGGTCATACGACGAAATTCCAAGTATTGATTCTAGTATAGTTGAACATTAGATTAAAAGGTATCCTGATGTCAAACTAGTATGACAGAACCTCTGTCCTATTCATTCGAAGAAGGTTCCTGCCATAAAAGTAGAAATTGAAAAAATTTTGCATGTTGGTTTCATATAACCCATTCCACTAACCGATTGGGTTTCTAATCTTGTTTGTGTCATGAAGAAACAAGGAACAATATGACTGTGCATTGATTATAGGGATGTTAATCATGCTTTCCCAAAAGAAAACTATCCTACTCCCTTTATTGACCAGATAATTGATGAATGTGCTGGATGTGAAATATTTTCATTTATGGATGGATTTTCCAGCTATAATCAGGCCATTATCCACCCAAAAGACCAATATAAAACTGCCTTTATTTTTCCGTGGGGCACATTCGCATATAGGAAGCTCCCTTTTGGTTTGAAGAACACTGGAGAAAATTTTCAGAGGGTAATGAATTATGCCTTCCACGACATCAAACACATTGTTAAAATCTATCTAGATGATTTTCATGCTCAGTCATGGAAACAAGTTGATCACCTGCAAAGTCTAAGAGCCATCTTTTTAAAGTGTCGACACTATAAAATTCGACTCAATCCACATAAATGTGTGCTTAGTGTTGCTTCTGGTCATTTTCTTGGTTTCGTAGTGTCCAATGAAAGAATTTGACTCGACCCTTTGAAGGTTAAGGCAATTCTTGATCTACCCCCACCTTCCAATTTACTTCAGTTAAAAAGACTCCAAGGGAAGGCTAACTTTCTAAGGAGATTCATTCCTAACTATGCTGTAATGGCTAAAGGATTTACTCGTCTTTTGAAAAAGGGAATTCCCTACAAATGGGACCAGGTTGTGCAAGCTTCCTTTGATTCTCTCAAAGATACCTCAATTTGAGCTTCATTAATCTATGCCCCTAATTATCAAAGAAACTATTTCTTATATCTTACCGCTGCAGATACAAACATTGCTATAGTTTTAGTCCAGGAAGAAGATGGGATTGAAGATCTAATCTATTATTTGAGTCGTAATCTCAATGATATAGAAGTCAAGTACTCTTATGTTGAAAAACTAGATTTGGCTACAGTTCAAGATGTACAAAGATTTCTTCAGTATATCCTACTCCAAAAGATTATTGTCATTTAGGATTGCAACCCTATGAAATACATTTTTTCACATCAATTGTTGGGGGGGAAATATTCGAAATGGATCATCATTTTGCAGGAATTTGATTTGGAATTCATCAAATTCAAGTCAAAGAAATCTAGTTTTTATCGAGATTATTTGTTACCTTCCCTCTACCACCATCAACTCAACGATGGGACCATCAATTTCGGATGAGTCTCTGTTTCTGATTTTGTCATCTGACCCTTGGTATGGAGATATATTGATCTATCTCCAAACCCAAACTTTCCAGGAAAATACCTCTTGCTTGCAACAATTACGTATTCGATGTCAAGCCAAAGATTATATAATCATTGGTGACACACTTTACCATCGTGGTATTGATACAATTTTATAGAGGTGCCTCACACATGAGGAAGACGAAAAGGTTTTGAATGATTGCCATTCTGGTGCTTGTGGTGGACATTTATCTGGTTATGCTACCACACAGAAGATTCTTCTTGCTAGTTACTTATCACCAACCATATTTAACGATTATGTTATTACAGTCAGAATTTGTCATGCATGCTAAATCTTTGACCGTAAAACTCGATTACCACTTGGACCACTGCATCTTTTCGTCGCCATTATACCATTTGCAAAATGGGGTATTGATTTTATGACATGTAACCCTCCCTCGGTCGAGGGGCATGTGTATATTATTATCGCCGTGGATTATTTTAAAAAATGGGCCAAGGCGATGCCTACATTAAACAACAGTGGTGATACAGCTGCACTTTTTTTCTTCAACCATGTGGTTGCAGGGTTTGGTGTACCACAAGCTATACTTACAAATCATGGTTCACATTTTCACAATCACATGATGACTGAGTTAACTTCCAAGTTAGGACTTTCACATGATACTTCTACTCCTTATTATCCATAGACAAATTGACAAGCTGAAGCCATCAAGAAAATCCTTAAGTGAATGCTTCAAAAAATTATAGGAGTTCAAAAATGAAACTGGCATTTGAACCTATAATCAGCTTTGTGCGCTTACCGAACCTCGGTGAGAAACGCAACTGGATTCTCACATTTTCAATTGTTGTATGCTCTGGAGGCAATATTGCCAATCCAATGTGAAATTTCATCATTAAAGGTCATAATTGACTTGTTACCTGACACTTCTGATGAAGAAGCATGTTTCTTAGAACTCATCCATCCAGATGAAACACGTTTTGAAGCCTCATTGGCCAGCGAAGCACATAAGAAACGAATTAAGCCACAATATGACCACAATGTCAAGCCTCACATATTATCAGAAGGAGACCTAGTATTGCTTTATGATGAGGAAGATGATAAATTATGAGAAGGAAAATTTGAACCATTATGGATGTACCCCTATATTCTCAAGCCTGTTTTGGCAAAAGGCGCTTACAATTTAGTTGATTATGATGGAATTCCATTGTCGCAGCCTCAAAACGGGTTGTATCTTAAATGTTACTATGCTTGATTTTGTGTAGTAAGAAACACTATATATGTGCTGTGATTGCATGTCTGTGTCACAATGTTAAGTTTGGAGTTTTTATGTGGTTAAATAATTTGCTTTACATTTGTTTCAGATGTCGGAATCTTCGGAACCATTTGCTGGTTATGTCGATGGTGCTAGTAGTAGTACGCAGAACCTATCTTCTGCAGCATGGGCCATATTCGCTCCAAGTGATGAGTTAGTGAGTTTTCAAGGGATTTGTATCGATCATTCTATGAACAATATCACTGAGTATAACACATTTATCGAACTCCTCTCTGATGCCATTTCGCTTGGCATTCGCCGAATCATGATTAGGCTGGACTCACAACTTGTCGTACTGCAACTTGCAAATGTTTGTATTGTCTGAAATCCAACTATTTATCATATGTTCCTTAAAGTTTGTCTCTTGAAAAGACATTTTGATTACATTCAATATCAACAAATTTCCAGGAACTTTAACACATTCACTGATTCTTTAGCGAATTATGTGTTAAACAAGCATTTATGACACATGTAAAAAGTAAATTTTTAATTCACATCAACAATTGAATAGGATTAAACATAACCATATAAAAACACTAAAAGTAAAATAATTAGATGTTTAAAGTTTTTACAAAAAGTCGGTCATCCAACCTCAAAACTCAAAATGCATACAATAAATCATCCTAAGTAGATCTAATGATGCTCCTGATAATAGGTCACTGCCTAAGCTATCATGTGCAATAGCCTCATCCACCAGCTAGGTACACCAACAGTATGGCGTTGTAGCCTCACCGATAACTCCTCTATCCGAACATCTGGTATATCGAGGGTTAACACCTCTATATGATCCTGTAACTCCGCCAATGTCTCAGTCAGATCCAAATCCTAGAGAACTACTCTTCCAACATTTCTTCGCATTGGTTCAACCGCCTCCTATTGATGACCCATTCGTCGAATAGTGCCAACATTTGTATGCATGAGAACATTTTTAGTTTAGTCTTGGAAACATCAAAAAACAAAAAAACATGTAAAAACTTAAAAAATCAAAAGACATGGTCAAAACAGTTTACCTACAGCACCCCATTGAGCACCCACTAGTAATCTCAAATCTGGATCTCCGTGAAAATCCATCCCTTCATATGGATGCTCCTCAATGACAATGTGTTGTCAACAGAGCCAAATGAATAATGCAGGAGGAAATGATATTGATGACTGACCAACATGTCTAGCCATCAACTCATCCCATCTTTGCGTCCGTGGATCTCTAGGACCAATTAAACTCAGTGAAACATGCTGAGGTTGCATCAATGGAATTCTCTCCAAAGTAAAAGCAATCAAGATGAAACCATAGCTAAAAAATTTCATTTTGACTCTCTTTACTTTGGTCAGCTGTTCTTTCATCGAAGAAAGTACTGCCTCACACCAGTTGAATATAGTTGTCTCAAGACACTCAAGCACATACTACATGTATGATCTATTTGCTAGATGAAGTGTTGCACTACCCACCAGCTTTGCGATAGTGAAGAGGATTGTTCACAAGGGAAAATCATGAACATCCCTGATGTTTATGTTCCCATATTTGCTAGGCTATGTACCTAGTTGACAAAATTGTTGAATGTAGTACCTCAGTGATTCACCCCCAGAGGCAAAACATCAAAGAGAAATGGGGGCACCACAACTTGACAATCCTTTAAGGAAGTAAATATCATCAATCAATAAAGGGAGAATTTTTCCTCCTATGTGAAAAGCATGTTCCTCTGGATCCCATGAATGAACCAAGAACTGCAATAGTTCTAACTATTGCCTCATCCTTGATAGCCTAAAATATTTGGGTAACCCATAATCTCATAAGGCGTCAATGGTACCAGAATCATTTAGGGAAACCATATCCTATTATTCATGTTCTCTTTTATGCCATGTAATAGCCATTCTTATCCCATAAAAGTCTGAAATCAAACCATAGGCTTAGTTAGTATCCATTTCATGCAAAAAACTGAAGAGATTTTGGGTAAGAATGATGAAACAAATTTCTAAACTGTGCCCAGCGCAACCTTGGTCTTGAGACAATGTAATGCAGAGTAGGTACCCTTCTGTTTGACTACACTACAATGTAGTTTTCGATGCATTGGGCTGTGCTGATCCCAGGGCGAGATATATTTTCCCTAGGGACACCAGAACCATAATAAATTTGCCTAAAACTGAAAAAGAGTGACCTTAAATGAAAGAGAATAGATAGATCTCCTACCTGGTCCTGATGGCATGAAGAATGATCCATAGAATCTCCCACATAGCTACTAGAGTTCGAGGTAAAAACTTGTTCAAAGCACAAAACTAAATGGTAAATATCAAATGGTAAAAATGACTGGGTAAATTCTTGTTTCATCGTTATTTCATGTTCACTAAATGAATAAACTATAGTTTTTACCTATTTTTACCAATGAAACAGGTATGTTTAATCCGTTTGTTAGTTCTTTGAGCAGGTTTACAGTTGACATAATGAATTTGATATGCATGATCGTAAATTGTACTTTTGACCATAGAGCATACGTTTATCTCTTTTTTGAGCTTTGTTAAACATCAATAAAGGAAACCTTGTAGAGTCCTCTTTAAGCTCTTTTCAACCTCTCGAAATATGAAAATATTATCGAGCGCTTGTCCTTTCCAACTCGTAAACAGATTGGAAATGACATCTACTCAGTATAAGTTTAACCCTTTTCAGGACTGAGATAGATTACTTACAAAAAAGGAATATGTTGATCAAACATGGTCAATAGGTTCTCTCCTATATTATTTTACACTTTTTCAGACTTGAGAGAAAAATTTACAAAAAGGAACTTGTGGAGTTTTCTTTTTGTCCCTTTTCAAACTCTCTAAACATGAAAAGGACCAAGTTCTCATTGTCGTTAAACTCGTTAAAACATCAAATAGTGACAAACTTGTCCATCATGACAAGACCAAGATTCACCATCACTAGACTCGTTAAAACATCACATAGCAATGGATTCACCCAAAGAGTGGAATTATACTACAAGTATATGTTATCCTCCTCATGCTTGTTAAAAAATAAAGAGGTATTGGTCAGCAATGACTCGGGAAAATGGGAATGGGATAAATCACTTTATGGTAGCAAGTTGCTCTTAAACATGACACTTTCACTCCATCTCTATGACTATTTGGGTTGGGTTATCTTCTTGATGGTTATCATACCTATGGTTTGTCACACCATTCATCAGTTTGGTTTTGGCGAAATATTGCCAATTCATTCAGTGTTAGTGACATGTTCAAGATAAGTCACTCAGTAAACTTCATCCTTTGCAATAATCATAAACCTTCATTTTCATGACCACCATTCCTAAACATTGTGTCATCAGTCACATTCTATCTTCAAAATCATTACACTTGTTTTGTTTCATTGATGGGGGATACATCAAGCCCCTCCTGTGATGAGTCGCTTCTTATCGACATCAACACATTATCCAAGAAGCTAGCTTAGAAACACGCTTCCAGTACCTTGAGACTTGCATGCATCAATGGCAAGTTTCTCTCTTCTGGTGACAATTTGACATCACAGGCCTTCAACCGAAAGGCTTTGTATGGTATCTGACATGAAAACATCTATTCACAACATGTAGAATGTATGGTAGTACCTTGAGAATCATGATCATTATCAGTGATTTCACTCGCATTTGTTAACAACTTACATCATTGGCTGGTAATTAGACGGTGTCTTGCCATGTTCGACTTCAGATCAAATTTTCACATGGTTGGACTTCTACTTGAGTGAATGATTGGATAAGGTAGAATACCCTGGATCTAGTTTCATCCATTTGGGTTGCAATTTCAGGAGAGTACTAAATCATCTCTATAATGGCTTTACACAGATGGTCATCCTATCATGGGTCTATACCTATAGACAACTATATGATTTATGTACATGTAATGAAAAGTTTATAAGTTGAGCATGGGTATGCCTTTCCTCAACAATTCATGAAAAATTCAAATATATCAAGATAGTATGTAAATCGTAATCGATGTAGGTCACCATCCGCTTTAGATCCTCCTCATCACATCATAAAGCATGTCACTCAACATTATCATTTTTTACTTCATGCTTTAGGGGGTAGCTGTTACAAGTCTATTTTGGCACATCACTCCCAACGATCAGATTAGTACAATTAGGGATCATCAAACACTAATTCAATTTCTACATGCCCTAGACAAGTAATCAAATTGAATGCTTCCATCCATGAAAGTTTCCTAGCTTTAAACCCTGCTGAAATGCCTTCTTAGGACACCAGCGCAGTCTTGTTCAAGGGTAATTGCACTATAGAGTAGGTAGGCCCATTTAGGCCTACCTTGCAGTGCACTTAGGCCCACTTTGACTTGCGCTAGGCGAGAATGAGTGAAATTGAAATAGGATTCTAGGAATATTCCTTGATTCTAGAGCATTCTAGAACGATGCCTAGCTCTTATCTCATCCTATGAGGTCAACTTTCGATAGGCTAGGATCAATTATCCCTCTATCCTATCATCCCTTTCTCCATGGAAACTAACTCCAATTTTGGAAAACCATTCAATGCCCAATTTATGACATAACCACTTGCATTTCTCTATAAATTGACCATTCATCATAGTGATCAAGGGCTAGAATTTGAAGACTGTATTGAAATACTGTAGGTTTAATATTTCAGTTCATTCTCAAATAATGTTATGCTACTGGATTGATGTGCTATTAGTATGATGAGGGTTTGGACTGAATCTAGATGAGTGACATGAGATCAAACTGCATTGGGTGTAACTCTTCCTTCTACATTCAATAAAGTTGTTTGTTCCTTTTCCCATATTCTTGTTCATATCTATGATGTATATATGTTTAAATGTTGTCAATTCCATTTATTTATAGTAGATAGATCATACACTTTGATCATTCTCATCTTCTGTTTCTATTGACAGGTATCGATTGGCGAATTCAGTTCGAGCAGGAGCGACAAGAGAAATTTAAAGGAGATCAAAGGAAGCGAAAGAGCACAAGTAGGTTCCTTCATTTCATGTATCTACTATAGGAAAAGGTTAAGCCACTTTCTTTCTTTTCTTATAAGTGTAACTACCCACTTAGGGAAGATGTACTTATCGATAGGTATAAATTCCATATAACAAGTCCAATAGCAACAGGTGGTGTTTTTCCTTGAAGAGGGTTTTCCACTAGACATACTTGTGTTCTTTTTGTCGAATTATTTTATGGTTCCATGCTATTTTGATGCTCTGATATATGGTTGTGTATTTCATTTTGTGCATGTTTTAAGAAGAATAATAATTTGTAGAAAATGTTTTAAGGTGCCACACTACTAATTCACCCCCCCAAGTAGTGATCTAGTTTCCAACACTATATGAAATTTATTTCAAGATCTTTCATAAACCATAACCTCCATATAATATATCTCTACAACTATACCAAAATAAACTTTGAAATTGGATCTAAATGCTCACATAATTTCTCCTCAATATGATCCAATTTTCACTATCTGAAACTTCATAGGAAAATAGTTACAGTGAAAATTCCAAACTATCTTGTTTTATATTGATTTCAAGATAATTCAGGAACCATAACTTTCTTAGAGCATATCTCCTAAAGTATAACAAATCAATATATGAAATTTTAAGTAGATGTTCACCAATATGTCTCCTTAAATATTTTCCAAGTTTCATCATCTAAAACCTTACATAGAAAAACATTTATAAGGAAAATGCCAAACTTACCAATTTGAGATTCATCTCCTGATAGTTTAGGATCCCTAACTTCTTTAGAGTATATATTTGAAAATATAGCAAAACTATTTGTAAAATTTTAATCAAACACTCCTCATGATGTCCCATAAATATGGTACAAGTTTCACCATATCAATCCCGGACAAAAAAATTTGTATACAAAATTCCATGATGAGTTATTTGAAGTAGAATAACCCTAGGATCATGAGCTCTGATACCAAATGTTATGAACCTTGTGCCTCAAAAATGATAAAAAACCAATAATTGTAATCCTATTCTAGGGTTAAAACCACTTTTATAATGAATACAATGTGCAAGACAAGATTCCATCATCCTCATATTAGGTCTATTTAATATATATATATATATATATATATATATATATATATATATATATATATTATATATATAAGAGACGAGAGTATAATTGTAATAAATTAGGACCATGAGAGGTTCTAGCAAACAATGTAACAAAAGAAATGTAATCATCAATATCTAGGTCTTAATAAGGAGCTTCATGATTAAGACAAGGCTTAACAAAAAAAGATTCTTAGTCACATATAAGTTAATTTTTGCATGCATGTGTGTGGGGGGCATAAGTTACATTGAATAATTTTTCGATGGATGATTAAGAAAGGAAATGTAAATATGTATTTATGGAGAGGTTAAGTGTTAGAAGAATTTACTTCAAAGTGAACAACATGAAAATATTGGTAACTTGAAAAATGTGGAAGTACTAAAGATGTAAAATGTGAAAATATCAAAGAATTCAATAATTGAGATTACATACTACAAACAAGGGTTATCTAATGATGAATGTGGCAAGAAAAATGATAAAGAAAATAATCCATATTCATGAAATTTCTTCACTTATAGACAAATTATAGGATTAATTAACACAACATCATGAAGAGAGAAGTAAAAAAATACAAGTTGCACTCAACATTGAGAAACATTATAACGGTTCAATATAGAAAGAGTATTCTTTCCACAAAATCCAAACCTAAGAGTTGAATGAAAAGTTGAAAGAACAAGAATCCCTACAAAATAATGAATGTGAACAAAAGAAAACTCTTATAGATGAAGTGCACATCTTGGAATCTAAATTAAAAGGGAAAGGTGCCTCAAAATCTAACTACAATGATTAGAGAAACAAAATTATGACCTGTAAGGAAAGAATGAAGTAATTATTTAAAATAATGTTGCAATTCCATGTCAACAAGAATTTTAGGAGAATGAAGATACATAAAATTGTAAATTTCAAAAAGAGATTAAAGGGTTGAAACAACAAAATAAAAATATAAAATGCACTCATAAAAGAGAGACAAAAAAATTCAGAAAAGTTATCAATCTAGGAAGACTTAAATTATCACTTGATAAATCATAATAAAACTCTACTAAGAGAAATGAAGAAATTGAAGAATGATAAAATTACACAACATAAACATCAAACCATGGATAAGGATGCTAAAATATACTTAAACAAAATGAAAAATAATAAAATTTTAATCAATGAAGTTGTACGAATGGAAGAGCTTCCAAATGTTGAAATTGTAGATAAGTAAGCCTTAGCCAAATGGGTGAAGGACTTAGAATTGAAATGTTGCATAAAATTGAAGATGAATTCAATGAAGCTAAATAAAATATTCCCAATTTACAAAAAGATGATGATGAATTAAAAATAAATGTTAGGAAGAAGGATTACCAATGGTGTAAGATAGAATACCTTCATGAATTACTCATTAAGGAGGTTAGAAAATTGAAGAAAATGATTGAAAAAGGAAGGTGGGAGATTATGAGTGAAAGGGAAAATTTAAAAAGAAAGATGATGGAATAAAAAGATTGCATAGTCACAATTAGTATATTCCTAGTGATGACCGGGATGCGGGTGATAACCATGACATTAATGGCAATTAGACGGATAGGCGGTGGGAGGACTAGCCACATGGCCACCCATGTCCCCTCCCAAGCCAGACTTAAAGGAATTCATGGCGCCTTGCAGGGACCATTAATTTGGTGCTCTAGTCAAGATTTGTCCATCATGCTCATGGCAATGGCCTCCACAGACCATAACGTAGTTCTTCCTCCTCTTCTCCACAACATTTTCCCTCCTCAGGCAGTGGAGCCTTGCTCTCACATAGTCACCGGAAGCTGTTGTTGGCTGCTCAGCTGCATGGATGTCGGAAATGGGTATCATTTCTCCCACACCAAGCACTGCAACCTAATTCCAGCTTAGAATTCCTCCACTCGCTCTCTCCATAGCCATTCCTCCAATTTTCCCACTGATAGCTCTGCGTCGAATTCCACCATGGCTCACATCCGTCATCGCATGTGTAGTAGAGTAGGGGGCAGTCGTGTTGGAGGCATCTATCCTCCTGCTATGCCCAGCCCTGAATCTGCCTACTCCTCCTCTTCTCCTGATATTTCAAATCCACATAGCACCTTCTCTGGCTGGTATCTTGATACCTACAGTGTTAGAGGATGAGCTTAGCTCTAAGGTGCCTGCAGGAGGGACACAGCTACTCATACAGCCAATTTTCCCCTTCCCCCCACCCCGCTCCTCACACAACTCAATTTCGATTCCACAACACTCTTCACAGGCCTGTTATCACCGCCATAGTCACCATCACCTTCTCTGAGGAAAAAAACCCACATGAAGTTCCGCCAGAGAACAATGGTGAGCGACAAAGGACCACTCAAAGGAACATGAGTGCCTGCGACCTAACCAAGTAGCAGCTAGTCGAGGACTTTGCCACCCCACATGGAAAGGAGTTGGTTGGCAGTCAACAAGCTGCTATAGGTAGAGCTAGAGACACTTAGTCACCTAGTGGCAGAGCAGGAGACATGTCTAACTTGCATGCAATAGAAGGCAGCTCTGCTAGCACTCAACCAGCTCATGGAATTCAGAGTAGCATGTTAGCAGAGGAGGAGGAGTGGTACAAGTACATGTGTCTTATTGAGGAAGAGCCTACCCCAGATGACCTCTATGATTGACACGTGGCAGCCAGATGTTGCCCTTCTGCCAGCTGGCATTTTCTTATGCTGATTGGATGATTTCTATTATGACATGTTTTGCTAAAACTTTCCTCCTGGCTGGTTTTTTCAATGTTTGGTATTTTTGGTTAAAACTGGTAACCACTGTGTGGGTTTTTCTCTGCTTTCATAGACTAGTTTCCCCATCGATGGGGCAGTCGAGCTTAGCCTGTTATATTTTTTGACAAACGATGTTCAACACTACTGAGGCCAGAGCCTTGATGTACTTATATTTTGTTTCATATCAATAGAATAGTTTTACTTAGAAACAAAAGTATATTCCTAGTGATGTTAAGGGAACATAAATTCATTTAAAAGAGTTTAAATAAAAGAAAATGGATGAAGATATTACAAAAAATAAAAGGATAACTTTAGAAAACTTGAGGAGGAAATTTACAACAAGGACGAAGAATCACTAAATATGAATGAGGAAAAAATAGCAATTTAATCTAGAATTAAAGAAGGATGTAAAAATTTTGATAGGGAAGATCACATTATAGTATCAAAAGGAGAGATAATACAAGATTCAAGGAGGTCAAAATAATATACTTAAAAAATTTGAACTCCCTTTGGAAAATGCACATGTTAAATATATTGGTATTATTTCCATGGTTAGAATAATTAGAGAACAAGCAAAGAGGATACAAGATATTATATCTTAGACTTTTGTCATCAATATTGATAATGAGATTGTCTTTTAGATTAATCACATTATTGAGATTTAGTCAACGTTTTGAACCAACTAATGTGGTTAATCCTCGGGACAAAGGTGAAAAAATCAATCTTTCCAAATGTTTAAATAGCAAAGATGCATCCTAGTCCAGAATTAGTCGTTAAGAGAAGGTTGATATGAATTAGGAATTAGTTAATTGGATATAATATTAAATTTATAATTTATTTTAATTTTCGATCTTATTCTGAAATAAAATTAATTGAAATAGAATACATAATATTTGAAAGCTAATTAGAATTATATTATTAATATAATTATTATTAATAAAATAAAATTAATATTAAATAGAAAAATAAAACTAAAATAGTTCAAATATTATTAATATTAAACTATCATGGAATAATAACTTAAGGAAGCTAAACAAGATCGAAAGAACAATGATGAAAGAATAAATAAAAATGAAAGTAATAAAGAAAGATCAAATGAGGTAAAAATGAAAAAATGTTAAATATAAAAAAGAAAATAAAAAATTAGAAATAAAAATATAAAAAGAAATAAAAACAATCAAGAGGTGAGGGTAGGAATCCAATCCTACTTAGTTTCGAACCATCATACTTGTTGAGATTGATCACATGCTTATCAACCTTAATGGCTTCTCTTAGCTTGCTATGATGGAAATGATCAACCCTGGCTATGACCTGGGAATCCTCAATGCGAAAATGGTACTTAGATTTCACTACATGTTTAACTAGAGTTGGGGAATGAGAGAGATTGTGCCTAATTTATGCTTCATGTTCTTGGATTATCTGGTTTATGGAGTGACGAATTCCACCAATATGAGGAATCCCACATGAGAAAGGAGTTGAGTAGACAAGTTTCATGTCTATAGGGTTAACCGGGTCTTTAATAGATCTAAGAGAGTTCTTAATGTATTAAGGGACTTGAACATAACAACAACTTTATTCTTCTTAAGAACATGAGAAAGCTTATCAGTGGTACCCTGGATAAATGGAAGCAACACATTGGAAATTTGATCATCACGAGCAGGCTTAACTCGAGATTCTTTACTGTCTTTTTGAAATGGTTTGATGCCTTGTTGTCTTCTATAACAATTATTTTAAAAAACTTTCAACAGATGATATTTTTCTTCCTCTAAGTGATTCTCATCATAAATCCTAAGAGAGAAGGTGGTAAGAGTGTTAAGAACTCCTAATCTTTGGGCTAGAAAATGATGAGAAGTGCGTGAAGATATTGTGTGATTTTTTTTTGTGAAAAACTTGGTGAGAAACAAAACCATCATCCATTCTGGAGAGGAGAATATCAGGGAAAGGAAGGCACCCATTGTCTTCAACTTCCATTGTGAATTTGATGGATTCAGATTGGGAATTCAGATGATTGAGAAACAAATCTAATTTCTCAAGACCATGGGGCCAAACAACGTAAGTGTCATAAAACAACCTCTTCCATTTATTAGGGTGGAATGGAGCAGAGGCCAAAGATTTTTCCTGAAAATATTCCATGAATAAGTTATCAACTATAGGGAAAAGAGGAGAAGCCATCACAACCCCACAAGTTTGTTCAAAGAACTCACCTAGGAAGCTGAAGAAAGTGGAGGTAAGGCTAAGACCAATCAATTTGGTCGTGTCATTATCGGTTATCTCATTAATGACATTGATGGCCTCTTGAATAGGTATTTTTGTATCAAGGGAGACAACAACAAAACTCACTAACAAATCCCCTGGGTCAAGCATTATATCTTTCACCTCCTTGATATAGGAAGGAGAGTCATTGACAAAGGAGTCTTTACGGCCAACAATATGTTTGAGATTTTGAGCCAGGAATTTAGCAAGAAGATAAGAGGGCCCACCTATTGTTTTGACAATAGTTCTCGCAGTCATCCCGGTTTTATGGACCTTCGAAAGGCCATAAATTCTAGGGGTAATAGGATTGATTTCAATAAGATTATTTCTAATAGGATTAAGAGAATTATTAGATTTTATGGTTTGCTCAATTTCTTTAGAAATGTTTTTAATGGGGTTCTTTTTAAGTTTAATGTAACTACCATTATTATGAACATGGGCAATCATTTTTCTAACATAGTCATCTTTATCAAGGATGACAACAATCCCTCCTTTATCATATGTTAGGACGAAAATGGTCGGAGTTTTCCTTAAGGCTTTAAGGGAAAGAAACTCAGTTTTTCTAATGTTTCATTTAGGAGGCTTAGATTTCCTAAGCACAATAGAACAATATTTCCTAATAACCTCCTTGACATTATAAGGAAGGTCTCTAATTCCATATTCGATGTTACAAATAATTTCATCCACAAGAATGTTTCTAGAGGCAAGGGAAAAATAAATCCCTTTATTTAAGAGATGAATAACAAAAGGATCTATATATATAGTAGAAGGACTGATCACATTTTTAAGAAGACATTGGCATGTGAGAATAGAGTTGTAATGGGTGTGCAAAGTGAAAGAAAATTATCACATGTGAAACCTTGTCTATACCACATTTTTCACGGAAGTTTTCATGAAGGACAAGAAAATCAATATCAATGTTATCAAGGAGAAATATTGTATAATCATCAATATTCATGGACCAAAGCACCACAAAAGAATTATTCAATAACAATTTATATATCTCCAATATTACTACAAATTTTAGGAGTTACAAAATGACGACATGGAGTTAAAGGAAGGATATCTATACAACATACAACCATTAATGACTATTTTAGAAACAATTGAGTGTTGATGGATAGAAAAAATTTCAATGCACCATATCATATTGTTTCCCCAACCTTATCCAACAAATTATAGTTACAAAATATTCTTCATTCTAGGAGTAGAAGACTCTAATTTCCTATGATTTAAGAAAAAAAATTAATGGGACATGTCTTATAATATAACTAAGGTATAGAAAATTGATTATCTTAATGTAATTAATAAATATCATGTCATAATAGTCATACGAATGATATTGTATAATAATAATCATAAGAGAATTATTTACAACATTTTCATTATTATTTAATAATGATATGACTATGTATTAATGATAATTCATGGCCTTCTCTAAGGATACAAATGATGACCCCTTGCATGTATTTATATGCACACATTGTATTTCAAGAACATGTCATTTAATAACTAATAATAAATATTTATTGCTTGAAGAATATATGTATCTTACCTTCTATAATATATGTTTAGGTGAATTTACCAAGAGTTTCACTCTAGTTACTGCATACTTCATTTCTAGCTACATTTTCTTCCATAACAACGATTTCTTTTCTAGTTATTCTTTTGCTTATGAATTTAGTTTGATTTGAATTTTTCTTAGGTTCTTGCTCATTTAGTACTACACTTTCATGTTTGGGTCATTAATAATATACAATTTGGATTATACCACATTTTCCTTCCATGCATATCTCTTTGAAATCATAAATCGTTTACTAGGTAAGCTTGGAGCTAATTCATCTACCTTTCTTTTCAAAGTGACAATATGTATCTTGTTGAATTGTGTTGTAAGGTCAGTTTATCATGCTTAACCTTGTAATGGTGTTAGCTTCTACAATAACAACATAAGGGGATCTGATGTCTCTTAAAAATATACTTGTAACATCTTGAAGACCTCTTTCATCAGTACTAAATCCTGGTATCGATGGAGAGTCACTTTGGCAAGCCTCTCTTCTTGCTAATTATCTAGCAGAGTGATTTTTTCATCTATTTTCTAGAACTTCAAGTTTCTCCTATCTAAATATTCCCTCACATTGTTGAAGGATTTTTTTAATTGTGAAAGCTCCTTTTTCACCTCGTCTATTGTGTGTCTATAATTTCGAATTTCCACTTGTATTTTCCTACTATAGTCTCTCAATCCTTTCACATTCTCCCCCTTTAAAACATTTCCCAGGGTAACTTCTTCAAGGTATTTAATAAATCTACTTTGGCACCTTATAATATAATAATGGTAGGACTATGGACTATTCAATTCAATAGCATGGATACTATGTGGAAAAAAATCAAATGATTTATCTATAATTAAGAATTGATGAATATCATGCCTCTTCAACTATTGTTTGTTAACTAATTATAATTATTGACAAAAGTACAACAAAAATTATTTTGGATAGTTGAATAAAGCTTATAAAAATAAATCTACCATATTTTGAATTTGGTAAGAGATGCATACATGATCCTAGATAGCTAAGGCTGGCATTGAACTCACCTTTTAGGGAAAAATAATATTAAAGGGAGAGGGGAACAACCCCTATGAAATGAAAAATAACTAGAAATTTTGAAAATTCATAGTATTCCACTAGAATCAATTAAACCAATTTCAAAATATTCTACACAAGTGAAATGGTTTTGGGGTGATAGCCATTGGTCATGAAACCTTGACTATAAGGGATTTTGGAGAAAAGAGAGTAATTATAATTCATTGAAAACTAATAGAGATTGGTATCTAATAATTGAAAGAATTTCATGATGGAAATATTCATCATAACCATGTGTGCAACTAGAAATAATAATACACCATAAGTAACAATGATAGTCATACCTATAGTACCATACATAACATTAAAAAGAACAAAATGATGCCAATATGTTCCTAAAAACACATCTATGAATAAAAATAGGTTGATTATGGATTTTATTAACAAGAAATCTATCAAAAAAGAGTGATCTAATACATAGTTTAGTGTATTCATATGCACTAGTATGAAATTTGTAGATGGCCATTTCTCAAAAATAATATTCACTCATTATGGGAGAGACTCAAGTTATTCTTCTCCCCGATCATCAAGAAAACTAATTGAGTTTTCATCTCTATTATTTCCATTCTTCATTTTCTCCTCTTTCCTCCATCCAATTTTCTTATTCACCATGACCTTAATTTTTAATTTGCTACCATGGAAGGAAAACCATCGTAATTTTTCATTTCAAATTTTAAAGGAATTTTGAAGATTTTCTAATTATTTTTAAAACAATTTAAATACAAAATTTACAAAGAATATTTTTGGAAAGAGTACTAAAAATCATAGAACCCTATTTGTATCTTTTTGTTTCCAAAACTTAATTTTATCTTCTTCTTCTTCAGTCATGAAGTGGATTATACGAATCTATGAGAAAGTTTTCTCATACTACAATATGGAAAATAAGATCTTAATCTGCATTTGAAACAATTATTATATCCCTTTCTTATACAGAGATGGCATTGCCTACAATAATAGGTCATTGAAAAACCATTGCTCCCTTGGATACAAGTGAAAGCCTTGAAAATAATTCTCCAATATTTTTCCTTGGCTATTCACTTCTAAGGATGAAATTATGGATGAGGTCTCCAAAAATTATCCTTCTAATTCCATTCAATATATATTACTATCAAAATTTTCTACACATGTTTCTTTGAATTGTATAGTTCCAACACTTTCTATACTCATCACCATTTCTTTCGCAAAAAAAATCCAAAAATACATTTCATATATATTCAATTTATGAAGATTCTTTCCATCCTCGATACTTGGTATCCTAAGCATTGGAGTAGATCTATATGGTAGAATTGTCTCTTTAGTACCCTCTTCCATGCATTTATAAGAATATTGGAGTTACATGGTACATATTCCTTTTCAATATTTCACTTCCTCAAAATGGATGACTTCTATCCTAGATCCCATTACCTTGATGAAAGTGGTTTGTGCTAAACTTGTTATTTCTTCTTTATCACTAAATTATAGTCCTCCATGCTTGTCCTTATGTTGAGAGACAATGAGGATTAGGTCCCTCTACATTTTTTACCTAGTCATTGGCCATCATATGCTATTTGAATCATCAAGTTAGAACTGAAGCCTCTATTATGCTTCTCAAATGCACTAATAACTCTCAAGGAGGGTTCTTAAATTCTTAGTTTATTATGCTTGACTATATTATGGTTCTCTACTGCATAGTGTAGATAGAAGGGGATTCCTTACTCTATTGGAAAAATTCTTATTTTTTCTTCAAGGACTCTCCCTTCACTATTATCCTACAAAGTAATATACTAGTCAGAAATGGATAGTAGATTTTATGAACCTCTCCTCTTGACAATTATGTAGTTGAGAAATTTCTCATCTATTTGCAAGAGTTACAAAATTTTATTTCTAATGCTATCCTCGTGGATATGAAGGAGTCCTCATGTTTGGAAATTTATTTCCCATCACATCCTCTTTATATCTCTAATGTTTATTTTCCACTTATATCTACCTAAATGTTCCAAAATCTCCCTCTTCAAGGTTTTTCACATGGATGGAAACTACATCCAGGTCTTCAAAAAACATGTTATAATACATTATGATTTTTAAATAGTAGGCTTATGCCCCACCCATCTCAACAACATAGATAATTTATGTAATGAAATTAAATGAGGCCTCCACAACTAGAAGTAGGAAGATGTCATGCCTCTTCAACTATTTATTATTAATTGGTTATAGTTATTAAATAAAACTCAAACAAATGAAATTGGGTCCAATTGAATACCATCCGATGGAAATAACGTTAACCATATTCCTATTTGGTTCAAGGTATGAATTCAAGCTCTTGGAAAATCCAAGATAACCTTAAATTTTCCCAACACAAAAAAAGAAAATAGGTTTCTTGGAGGAGAGGGGAACAACCCTAGCTAAAAACTCACTGAGTAATTCTAAAACTTCCCAACAATCCACTACTCCCAATTAAACTAATTTGAAACCCTATTACAAAAGTGTAATTACTATGGGATGATAGGAATTGACCTTAATCACTAAGTATAGTGGGCAAAGGAGAATAGAGACTTGTTGGTAGTCATTTAATACTATTGGAATTTGGTTTCTAGGTGAATCAAGAAAATCACAATATGAGTCTATAGATCCTAGCTGTACA
Source organism: Pinus taeda (assembly GCA_000404065.3). NCBI lineage: Eukaryota > Viridiplantae > Streptophyta > Pinopsida > Pinales > Pinaceae > Pinus > Pinus taeda. The sequence continues at coordinate 211,703 of APFE031489132.1, forward strand.
TGAAACTAGTAATAGAAATATACCATAAATGACACAACACTCTATATTACATTAAAGAATAGAAACCAATATAAAAGTGTTCCTAGGAACGAAAATGGAAAGACAATTGTTGTGGATTTTATTAAGTTGTAAATTGATTACAAATGGGTGAGTTACATATAGATTTAGCTTAAAATTATTCAATTGTAAGAAATTTATAAATGGCCATGTGTCGACAATAATATATTTTTTATCATGCGACATACTCAATGTCTCCTTTTCCTATGATAATAAAGAAAATTACATCTTTGAGCCCTTACTTCTACTACTCCCCTTCTTCATTTCCTCATATCTATTACATTAAATGCTCATTACTCATTTTAAATAGCCTATATTGAAAGGGAAACCATCACAATGGTTCATTTCAGCTTTGAATGAAATTTTGAACACTTCTATAACTTTTCCTCGAATAATTAGATGTTTATTACAAAGTTTACGAGTTCCTTTTACAATGAAGATATAATTTAAATCACATGTCATCATTTGTAGGATATTGGTTTGCATGAACATCAATATCCTTTCATATTCTTCATCTCCAATCATTAAAGAGGACTTAGACAAATATGCAATAATGCATGTCCCCTCTACATGATCGAAGATAAGAGCTAATTTGGGACAAACTTTGGCATAAAATTTGTGTTCATTGAATGGAGAGATATGGAATTCACTACTACAATCAGTCATTAGAGAATGATTTCTTGTTCAACTACAAGTGCAAAAAACACTTCTTACCCCTTCTCCTGGAATCTTAGAGAATTCTTCCTAGATGTTTAGCTCATGTGATGGATTTCTAGGTGAAGCCTCCAACATTTATCCTTCCAATGTTTGGAAAATAAATAAAACTAAAAATAATTTCACTGTGACCTACTTTATCTTCTAAAGTTCCAACAATTATCAGCCTTATGATCCATATTATTGAAAATAAAAAATATAAATGAAGGACATCATGTCATGGATGTTTATTTTTTTATTATGCTTGCCACCTTGGCTGGTTAGTCACCTAACAGTTGGAGAATATCTCGATAGTGGAATTTTATTCTCTTTACCACCATCTTCTAATTATATAAAAGCATATTTGAGTACCTTTCTATAGAATAATTTTTTAACTGCCTTTCCCTCAATAAGAATGAATTCCTTTCCAGTTCTTCTTACTCTAATGAAGGTAATTTTATATAAAATTGTCCAAGCTTATTTCCCAATAAGCCCAAGGCCTTCATTCTTATCTCTTTATTAATTTATAGTAGGGAGCAGAACCCCTTCAACTTCCTTAGTATCCTTTGGATATCACAATTCATTTTCCCCATGAAATTTAAATTGTCGCATATATTATGATATTCAAACTCATCAAGGGCCTCTTGGAGAAGGGTCATGTAATTTTATTTAGCCATGCTTGACTCTGCCATTGTGTTGGGTTCCGAAATGGAAATAAAAAAGGTTTTACTTGCACCTTGAATGCTTACTTGTAACTTCTTCAAGGCCTCTTCCTTTTCTTCCAAATCCTGGTATAGGTGACTAGTCACTTTGGTGAACCTATCCTCTTGTAAACTATACAACATAGGGTGATTTATCCTCCAATGGAAGGAACTACAATATACTCATGTCTAACACTACCTTAATGGGTGTGAAGGAATTGTAGTGATTTTAGAACTTTTATTTCTATCTGATTCACTTTCTATATCCAATACTAAATTTCCTCTTATATCTACTTATTGAAGTTTCTAAACTCTTCAAAATTCTCCCTCTTTAAGTCCTCTCTTGTTGAAACTACTACAAGATCATAGATGAACCTTAAATGATAACTTATGATATGTAAATGGTCTACCTATGGTCAATCAATTTTAAAAACAAGGATACTTTTTGGAATAAAATTAAGTGAAGGATCTACAATTATAAATTGGTAGATATCATGGCTCTTAGATTAATTTTTTTTAATGTGTTATAATGATTGCATTGGAATTCGAGCCAACACAATTTGGTTTGATAGAATTACAAAAAATGGAAATCAAGTCTACTCTTGTTTGGATTTGATTTTGGGGATGCATATAAGCCCGTGGATATCCAAGGATAACCCATATTTTACACAACTAGGAAAAAAATTTACTCAAAAGAGAGGAGAAAGAAAAATGTTTAAGAATGCTAAAAATGCCCATAGCAAACCAAAATCAACTATACCAATTTTAAAACGATTTATAAAATGCAGTATCTATGATATTACATGTATTGATCTTCAATATCTAATTATAATGAATAAGAAAGAATAAATAACTATTGACATTTATTAAATAATGATAAATATTACTTCCTAATATAATTAAAACAATTAGATGGTCTAGTTATTGGTCCCTGCTGGGACTATTAGTGTTCGATCCGCCGTTGACTGCCTATTAATTTGGGTTGACCAGAGCATTTAATTGATGTTTTCCGCTTTTACCCAAAGTTTTATTTTAGAGCCTTGATGTTTCTTGCTTTTTATCCAAAGTTTTATATTGGAGGTCTTATTGCCGTGTTGCTGAATTTCCAAATCCAATACAAAAATTTAACCAAAGTTTGGATGGCTTGTTTCGCTTTGTGAATTTTAGACCAAAGTTTGGATGCCTCATTTCACTTTGTGAATTTTAGTTGGTACGTGTTCTGAGTGTCCTGCATGCAGGATAGATGTTTTCATATGGTTCAATTGGGCCAAATGTTTGGAGATGGGGCACTTGTAAACATCTCCACTTTTGATTTAATTTAAGGTTGAATTTGACATTCTTCACTTGTATCGAACGATTTAGCTAACCACCCACCCGTTGGCTTGAAAAATCTGTCATTTGCACTCCTCCCCGACGGTGAGATGGCTCTGCAAAGCACGTTGTCTTTGGACCAGGCATAGCAAGTAACTCTTGATTTTTCACTGGTAGTGTTACTGCTCCTTGTTGTAAGAGGGTTCAGAGTGATTAAGGTATTTTTCGAAGATCATTGAGGCTAACGTCTCGTCTTCTTCGTAGATAATCTAAATCTGGAAGTGTTCATGGAGAATCCCATTCTAGAATTCAATTCTCCACCAACACAGTGCCCGAAGCATGTTAACCCACTTCTAGGTTGCTTTATTGTTGCCGATTTCATGGGCTCTGGGTGAATTGTTCTGAGCCTTTATCGGTTTTGTTGGCAGGTATCCAATTGCAACCTTCGACATGAACAGGTAACATCATGTCTCTATATTTCTCTAATTCGTTGAAGAAGTAGGAATCGGGCCAATAATATACGTGGAGAATTTGCCTCCAAACATTTCTGTATCTCGGCTCGAAAAAGAGTATAAGAGGTTTGGAAATATCAAACCTGGAAAAATTCAACTAGTAAATGAGGTGTGTCTGTCGTTTTGTCTTTCTCTACATACATTACATTTCTCAAAATTTTCAAACACCTGAAATCTCTACGGAGAGGAATTATGTTGAGACGCTAATATTTGCAACTGTCAGGGATCGAGTCATTATTCTTTAATCAAATTTGAATCTAGAGATTTCGTTGCAGAGGCTATTCAGGTTTAATTATAATTACAGCTAATTACTTTTCTCTTAATGTTTTAATGGCTTCATTTATTTTCAAAAGTAATTGGACTTATGTTGTTTACAGGGAATTCCTATACCGATATCCAACCAACTCGTTTTTGCAAAAGCTATTAAGATTTAATTATAAAGCTATTCATGTTTAATTATAATTATAGATCATCATCATATTTTATTTTTTAATGGCTTTATTTATTTTCAAAAGTAATTGGCGTTGATGCTATTTACAGGGATCGCCTCTATTGATATCTAGCCAACTTGTTTTGTACGAGTGTGACAGGTTCAGTTTTCTTGTAATTGATTCACTGCTCTCTGAAACCATCCTCGTTTGTTTTGTATTATTATTGGCTTGAAAAATGACTAGCATCATTTCAGATTTCTTGTAATTGATTCACTGCTTTGTGAAACCTTCCTCGCTTGTTTTGTATTATTATTGGCTTGAAAAATGGCCACCATTATTTTTTTAAATTGTTTTTATATATATCACACACTACAAATTTGGCATCTCTTAAACAAAAGTACTAACGAAGTTTTCCAATCCCAGTTTTTGTACTTCTAGCAAATTTTGACAGATGAATGAAAATATTAGTGGATATTCTTGTTCCCCTGTTGTAACATGGATGAATGATTATGCTATGCAACAATATAACACATTTTAAGTCATATCTTGTGTACCATGGTTAAGAGAGCTGAGCCTAAAAATAATTTTCTAATTATATATGTATATATAGATTTATCTTAAACAAATGGTAAAGGGTTCACAACTTAATTTGTAATCTCAACAAATAGTTGTCTCAGCCAACTATACCAGTAAATATATCTAAATAAACTCCAAAACTTATCACAAACAACTTAGATTTGTATGAATATATATCATTTTATATTAGATTGATTTTTGGATCTTTTTGGGTTTATATTAATTTTTTATTATTGTGTATTTATATATGTTATTTTGTGCATTTATTTTTCAATTCTTTTATTTTAATTAGAAAAGATAAAAATAATATGGTTCTAATTTTCCAATAATTAAAAAAATTGCAGTATCACAAGAGCTTAACTTATTAGGAGGTGTTTAGTTTAAAGCTATCTACAGTGAAAAAGCATTAGGTTTGAAACTCCCTGGAAACAAATCCCACCATTAGTACAAGTTGGTGTGGCTCAAAGTGGATGCAATTCTTAATTTATATGCCTATTAACAAACTCCTATATTTATTTTGTTTTACAACATTTAGTTTGAGTTCATGACTATTAATTTTTTTCTTGGTTTCTGCAGATTACAATACTGAAATTCTAAAAAAAATTAACCCGAATCATTGTCCCAATAATGGTAAAAGGGTAGACTATGTTTTATTTAATCATTGGGTATATGATTTTTGAACGTTCAGGATGATGACGGGTTTTTCTCGGAAGAGGGACTCCCTAAAGCTCCATTTCCTAACAACTCGAAAGGTCTGTATGCTGCGGGTCTATCTCGAAGGGGTTTACTAGGGTCTTCCATTGATGCGCAGCTAGCCTTTTTGTGGTCATTCCATTATTTGCAAAGCTAAATAACATGATATGTTTTTTTAACTGTCAGACCTTATGTATGTAACTGTAAAATGATGAGCCTGTGATTTATATATATTAAAATATAGGATTCAATGTCATTTATTTCCACTCTATGGGAATTTTTAGCTTCGTGTAAGGCTTAAAGGGTTTACCTACTAACCAACTTAAACTTCATGGGACTTGGTGTTGTAAATTGATTTTCATTCAAAAACCAGAAATTCAATTATAATTACAATTTTATATTGTTGCTATGGCAGACAGGGCAATGGCTCCCTTGTTAAATAAGATTTGGTCACTACTTGGTGGGGACAAAATCTTTTGTTTAGACTCCCCTGGTTCACCACATAATATTTTAATCATAATTTCTTCTTCGGTAAAGCCTTTTTTTTTTTTTATCAAATAACTTTTATAACCGGAAACATCAAGAATTTTGGTGGGAAATTAAAAAACTCATCACTTTAAGGTTTCCATCAATACATCTTGTGGTAATAATAAAACAAGAATATTTTTTTTAATCTATTTCTTCTTGTATTAGTGTATTACTAAACCGGAATACATGCATTTTATTAATGTATTATTAAACTGGAACTTTTATTTTCGTCTAATGTTTATGTTTGAAATACAATAATTTGATATATTATAAAGTAGTTTATTAATGTGATAATGCCAAATCTCCATGAAATAAAATAATTAATTATTATTACTAATATAATAATTAGCAAAATAAATTAATACAATAATTTTAAAACATTATAAGATTTAATATATTATTAATAAATTTTAGTTTTAAGAATATATTATATTTTTATATTAATAGTAAATCATTACTATATTATTATTAATAAATTATTCGGATTTGGATTGGATTATTATATGGTTTATCATCTAGATGCTTTTAGATTAGAAAAAAATGGAGGAATCAACTCATCATTGTTTTTACTAGTGAGATCTAATTTGGCAAATTGAGATTTAAACTTTTATCGGAACATTTTGAGGCATCAAAAACATTTTTTGGAGGAGTAAAACTTTGTCTCTTTAGTACAACACCTTTTTTTCCTATTCTACATACATATACCTTTCTAATGGCACAAAAATCGCCTCAATCAAAATCCATATCCAAAAGTTATATCACTCTAAAGTTGACCTTCCTGATTTTTCTACCATAATTTCAGAGGATGCCACATCAGCTCCATTACTTATAGAAATGGGCTAGCCATGTTATCACGATGAAGAAGATTCTAGAAGAGCCAATGGTGTAAATCTAGTTAAGAGATGAAGGATTCAAATCTAACCACTAGTAAGCTATTGGGTTGTGTTATAACTGAGCCACTAGGAAGAAAAGAGATTCTATTATTGTCGAGTGCATTTGTTCCATAGATGAACTAGAGTAACAAGAGGTATAAGGAGAGAGAGAGATTAGAGAGCATTTGTGCACTGTAGTAGCTCAAGGGCCTCAAGCTTTACTTCTTTGTACTTGCAACCATTTTCTATTCATAGAAAGTGAGCAAAGCGACCTCACTTTCTAGTTGGATTTTCTCCCGAAAGGGTTTCCTAGGTTTTATCTTGTGCCAATCATGGTTTGTGAGTTTTATTTCACTATTCTCTATTTTCTACATAATTTATAATTTGCATGGATGCGCAATAAACAATAATTTACAAATTCATAAATCTAAAGAGAAATAAATCCTCACAATGTGGGTTTTTTTACTTTTAAGTATTATTTATCAGATATGTTGTGACAAACTTTCTAGTGGAACGTCAACTATAGTTTACAGATTGTATTGATATCAAAGTAGGTTTCTTTGAGTCTATTGTGGAGATTTGTAGGGGATCTATATCGACAAAGCCAAAAGTTATAAAACCCTAATCATGATTGATGAATCTGTGAATAACCCTTATGATCTTGTAGAGGAAATGTTTTCACTCATGGAAACACAAGTTGCAGATATAGATCGTAACATGAATCTCCTCATGGTGGCCCTGACCAATAAGCTCGGGCTATTTGGAGAAGATGGAAGTTCTAACACATAGGTCTGATCAAAGGGGAGATCAAGAGTTGGGGAATAAACAGAGAATGAGTCGAAGAAAGGACCCAAAATATATCAACCTCGTTTGAGTGTCATTAATTGTTCACAATATTTGTTTGAAATGGAAACAATGGCTGATGTCAAGCCCTACCAAGGTGATATCGAAACTCTAAAGCGAAATCACTGGTTGTAGCAATTAGAAGTTTATTTTTGTATTCATCATATAGAGAAAGAACAAAAGATTTAATTTGTGTGGCTAAAATTAGAGGGCCATGGCCTAACCTAGTGGGAAAGCCACACAAAGACCTTGAAGTTGGAGGGAGATCCTCTAGTGACTAAGTGGGAGGAATTTTAAACCCTCATAATAAAGTCACAATTTTATTTCATCGGGTATGTAATGGACCAATGGATATGATGGCACTACCTCAAGTAGAAGCAAGGGAAAGGTGTACAAGAATACATTGATGGTCGTAATCCTGGGTATCTCCCAAAAGAACTCATATATACTCCTCAAGTATTTGGAGGGTGTAAATAGCCATCTGCAGAAGAAAGTGATGTTGTTCAAGCTCATATTAGTGGACGAAGCTTGTGTACAAGCACACTACCTAGAGAACATAAGCCTAAAGAAGGGGCATCAAGTGGATCGAAGAAGGAGGAGCACCAAGATGCTTCTAAAGAGGGGAAGAAGAAGTGGAAAGAGGGAAAATTTAAAATGAGGGCAGCCACAATACACCAGTGTAAAGATCCCAACAACCACTACAACCACTGTAACATTGACAATCATACAGAAGAGAAGTGTTGGAAGTTGCATTCAAAGCTTAGTTGGAAGAAGAAAAAGAAAGATAATAAGAGGAAGAATCCCATGTCCATTGATTCAAGCAACCAAGTTGAAAGCAAATTGAACGTGGATGAGAATATCATTTGTACATTAGTGCAAAAGGAGGTGAATCTGAGTAGCCTTCAACAACAAAAATAAATTAATGACCAAACTCTTCCACTTAAATATATAGGTGAAGAAGAAGAAAAACATTGATGCTCTATTTGACTCAAGATCACAAGCGAATCTCATTGCAGTAGAGATGGTCAACAAATTGGGATTGGAAGTTCGTGGTCATCCAAATCTGATGGGTAAATAAGAATCCAGAGTTAAAGGAAACAAAGCAATGAAAAAGTAGATTTTTTATTAGTGTTGATTTTATTGATGAAGTAGAACTAGATGTCGTTCCCCTTGATGCATGTGTGGTGGTGTTTGGAAGTCCCTACATGTACATGCAAGATATAATCTTCATGCGAAGAGTCAATTAGTATAGACTCGTCAAGGATGGAAACTCATACACCATCAACACACACAAAGGAAAGTCGAAAAATTTAGTGGTAAGTGCCAACTAAGCTAAGAAACTAATTAGTTCTAGCAAGAAGTATGTTTTACTATTTTTAAGAGAAATTTAGTTTGTAGAAGAGTCAATTTGAGGAAAGGAATCCCTACAGGGGTGTTCTAAGAAATAGAAACAACAAATGGAAGATTTATTATAGGCTTACATGGATATGTTTCAGGAGTCTAAAGGGTTATGACCCAAGAGGGAAGTGGAACAAGAGATCTAGATATTGTCGGACTTCCCATTGCCAAACATTGGGTTATATAGGTAGTCTATTATAGAAGCAAGTGAGATGAAGAAACAATTGCAAAAACTATTGGAACAAGGTGTTGTTTAACCAAGTACATCACCATGTGGCTCACCTATCATCATTATGCCAAAGAAGGATCGGACTTGGAAAATATGTATAGATTACAGGGCATTGAAAAAAATTATGCTTAAGAATGGGTACTCCCTACCCATAATAGATGACCTATTGGATCAGTTGTAGGAAGTGAAATACTTCATCAAGATAGACTTAAAGTTTGGATATCACCAAGTTCAAGTGAGAAAAGAAGATATCTAGAAGGTCACCTTCAAAACCAGGCAAGGCTTGTATGAGTGGTTAGTCATGCCATTCAGCCTATATATGCACAAGCTATGTTTATGAGGTTAATGAATGGTATAATTTTCCCATTTATAGATTCATTTGTTATTGTCAATTTGGATGATCTATTGGTATATGATGCTACCTAGGAGGATCACATCTCACATTTGATGCAAGTTTTAGAGATATTAAAGAAGTACCAATTGTTAGCAAATATCAACAAGTGTGATTTTTCATGACAGTCTTTGGTGTATTTTGGGTATGTGATAGGTGGAGGAGAGATAAAGATAGATCCTGCCAAGATGGAGGCCATCATGAAATGATCAATGCCTACTAATGTTTATGAGGCTAAGAGATTTTTTGGGGCAACACAATACCTAAGAAAATTCATATCCTCATTTTCAGCGATAACAACACAAATCCATGCAATAACAACAAGTGGCAAGCATTTCCATTGAGGAAAAGGTTAGCAGAGGGTCGTTGAGGAGTTGAAGAAGAAGATTAGTCAAGCACCAGGTTTGGCATTACTGAACTTGTAGCAACCCTTTGAAGTGGAGACATGTGTGGGTGGGTATGCTATAGAAGCAGTCTTGATGCAGGGAGGAAGGCATGTATGCTACTGTTGTGCTGTACAACAACCCCCCATTTCATAAAATTTTTCTTTCTAACTATAATATGAAATGGGTCCCTTTTAAACATAGATGTGTGAATAAATTGGTATCAACTCATCATTAGAAAATCCTTAATCAAAAGGTCCAAAGGAAACATAATATTATAAACCTTTTTAACAATAATGAAATCGGTCTTATGAATAAATATAAAATTATTTATTATTGTGATAAAGCGATCGCAAGATCGCATATCGCAACAACAAAGAAAACATAATACAAATACCCATTGACTTACCCCGATCTGAAAAGTGAACAATTATCGGTTATCGGGAAAGGCGAGCAACAAATATAATGAAAGGCCCTCCCCTATTTCTTCGATGCGATATCGTTATCGGCAATTGGGGGATATAACGCAGCGCAAGTTTAAGACACCTTTAAATCTCCCGAAAAGATCCCTCCGATCAAATTATTTTGTAGGTAGAGGACATACCTCCATTAGATGTCTTTTACAGTCCCAAACACAGGGCTGTAGTGAAAAGACAGAGGAAAAGCAGAAGACTTTATCAATCTTCCCTGTTTCCGACACAAATAGAGATAGCTAATGTAGTGTGGAAAGAAGAGTTTAACCCTTCCAGTGACCTAATAAAGCTTTCTAAATATGCCGGAGCTTATTCGGCAGCCACTATGGACAAGGCATAAGAAGTAAGTAATCTAGTTAAAGAAATGGACCAAGCAATTGTTTTGTTGCAATCATAGGTATTCGAAGCACAATAGAAAATTGAACAGTTGGAATAGCAACTATCAACACAACAACAATTAAACAATCAATTAAATAAGAAATTGCTTGAACGGAAACAAAGAATAGACTCAAGCGCAATACAAAAGCAAAAATAATTATCTGAAGCATTGGCCATGTTAGAGACAATGAATGAACTAATAATGAAAATGAAAGATGAGAAAATCGCTCAGCTGTCACTTCAAGTAGAGAAGTTCAAGAGTCTTCCGCAACCATCAGATTTTATGTCCGAAGCGCTACAAATCAACAAAGCATTGGTTACACAGTTAAGACTGTTATATCATAACATTTCTCTGGTTGAGCCCCTTTGTGAATAACGACATCAATAGTTGACAAATCAGTCGATGCTAGGCAAGATTTGGAACAGGCCGATGAGACTCTGACAAACTTTCTTGCTTGGCAAGACACCAATGAGGGGAAGGCAACAAAGCTACCCAAAATTTTAGAATCACACAAGGAGATCCTTTTCTTAGAATGGCAGTCACAGCTAATGAAAGCAGAGAGAGAGATTTCCAGATGTAGATTATCTACAAGTAATTTAATTGTGCTAATCAATAACACTCTTTATCTGTCTAACATGATTTCACAATGCACCTTAGGTAAATTGCTGTCAGCCAAGACATTGGAGCAATCATGCAATCAAGAATTGGAGAAGAATGGAATACTAATTGCCGGCATCCAAAGTTTAACTTGAGATACCTATTGGTTTTTCTTATTAAAATCATATAGTCAAAGGGCTGCCCTCAAATGTTTAACCGATGCGATCGGTCGTATCATTCCCAAAATCCATGATGCCACATACTCAGCTCAACTCGATTCTCGTCTCAGTCGTCCTCCAGAATTGGAACCGATGCTTGCAATCTGCCAACTCAAATCAAAAGGAGAACAACCGAAACAATGAATCATGCTGCCGACTACCAACAAACCTATTGTGGAGAATATACTGAAGATTTAGTTGTACCAATTAATAGCATTTATTTTTGTAGTTAGTTAGTTTAATTAGTATTTATAGACCCTTTAATGCATTTAGAAAGGGTCCTCAGTTTTTGTATAAAACTCAAATATGGAAGTTGCACTATTGTGCTTCTGGTATATTTTTTTATAAAGACTGGGCCAGTATTCCGAATTCTAACGAAGAAAGCTTTGATGGGATGTGCACTATTACCTTGATGTGAAAGTGTTTCTAAGTTGGAAAAAGGAATTTGAATGCGATTGATATCGGGAGTGATTCAAATCACATATGGTACTATTATCTATGATCTTGTTTCATTCTTTCATGTGAATCGTCATTTGATTACTCTTGCTATCATTGGATATATGTATGTGTTTTCAACAACAATCCTTATATTTTTCACTATTGAATGTTTAAGGAATGTTATTCTTTTAGTGATATATGTATCAGTGATATATAAAGGATAAGTGTAATAATGTTTTAATGATTACTTTGTTAAACTACTTGAACAAAGTAATTATCATATGAATGAATGTATTTTTTTACCAATAGAGTCATCTATATGCCTTTTGTAGATAAATATTATCAAATGTTACACTAAAAACAAAAATTTCCCGGTATAGGATAACTATTCATATTTTTGCTTTTTAGATTAAATCATTCATCTATTACCATTATATTAGAAAACCACTCATTTATCCATCCCCTTTTTATTCATCATTGGGAAACTGGTCCCATTATTTCCAGTTGGAGCCACCACACCAAATGGAAAAGGAGCTGCATTAAGGTCCGGACCGGGTGGTTTTCCCCGATGTTGTTGCAGCCATTTTCGAGGCATCAACATTTTTGGCGCTAGAAGGAGGGAATGAACTATGAATGGTGAGTAAACCAAAACCTATAGACCATTCTAAGAGTAAATCTCGCTCCACCTCACCTCGGACCTCCCGTTTGCATTCTGGAACACCAGTATTCAAACGAGAAGAACAGGAGTCAACTACCACTGCTCAATCCCATCATACTCCAGATCGATTAAGTCTTGAGTCTCCTGAAGTTCAGTCTCTCATCTAGAAACTTCAAGGCTTTTCGACATCACCACAGAAATCTGAAGTATCTCAAGGTAGTGAGACTTCACAATTCAATCTACCTCACCCTCTCACCAGACTTCAAAGTGGAAAGCTCGGTATTGAACCTACTGAGTTGCCTTTACCGAAAAGGAAAACGGCTAAAAAGAACATTGAAGGCTCGGACAGTGAGACGTTCTCATCATCATCCTCCATTTCATCTTCTAAAGTGCGAAGTCAACCATCCACTCCTCAATTACACATTGTTGTTCAGTAGGGATCAACAACTTCAACATCCCAACCTATTCAATCTTCAATATCAACTCCTCCCCAAACATCAGGAATATCATCAGCAATATCATTTTTTATTAGTTCTACGATGGCTCAGAATCCATGGAACAGTCCTGGTGTAGTCACTATGCCTGCACCATTACATCCATTGCTAGATTCTCCTGAAATATGGATGCTGAAATTTAATCCAGATGCCGGAACACTATCCGAAGAACATATTAACAATTTCATGTTATCAGTTAATTAAAAGGAGTGACACAGGAAGATGTTGTCGTTAGGCTTTTCCCTTATACTTTACAAGGATCAGCTGGGTCTTGGTATTTTTCCCTACCCTCTGGATCCATTACCAGATGGAACATTTTTCAAGAACAGTTTCTCACTAAGTATGGCAATGATAGATATTTAGCAACATTAATCAACGATCTTTCGAATTTTAGGATAGAATCTAGAGAACCTATCAAGGAATTCAACTCACGATTCAATAAACTCTTCAATAAGATTCCAACCGACTCTAAACCAAGTGAGAAAATCAGAAGTGAATGGTATATAATAGCCCTACCTTCAAATATAGCCATTTTTGTAGATAGAGCTGCAAAACCAACTTTAGCTGAAAACATGAAAGAGGCGCTTGCTGTAGAGAAACACATTATTGCTTTAGAAAAGAAAGCTGCTCTTGAAGATAGAAAATCTAAAAAAAATTCTTTTAAAGATGATTCAAAGAAGAAAACCCCTAAAGATCCATATGATATGGAGGGTCTGCAAAAGGTCCTCAAGACTATGTCAAATGAAATGGTTGAAATAAAAAAAAAAAGTAGCTGAAACTTCAACAAAGAGGCCATTTAGAAATTTTAAGAAACCTGAGTCAAAACCACCAAATGCTATTTCTAATGCAGATTCAGATCCAGAAGAGGAAGAAGAAGATGAAACAGTCTTGCCATCTGAGGAACTTGAAGAAGAGGAGATTGTTGAATGCCATGGGATGTGGGACTTCATTTTACCTAACTCCGATACAGAAAATGAACAAGAAGCTTTCCTTGTGACTACTACGATTAAAGGTACTCCTAAACCTGTTCAATCAATTTCAAAGAAACGGAGTGCAGGTACCACTACTATAAAAGAAAAGGTTCCCACAAAGAAATATGCGGCGATAACATCCCAAAATCAACCATTATCCTCAAACATACCTTCAACATCTAAGACGTTGGTAGTATCAGATTCAATGGATTACAATATTATTGATGAGATGAAGAAGACAAAGGAAAACATAACTATGATTAAACTTAGCAAACTCAAACATCAACAAAAATTACTTCTTAAGGAACTAAATTCAGTACCTTCTTCACCTCTTCCTAATGCCGTGTTCTCCAAAGTTGCAAATGATTCAGGTCAACCACCTCCTGGTAGAGTAGAAGCTACTAATGCAATTTTAATTGGAGATAGATCAAATTCTCATACTCCCCCTTTTCTCTTGACCTATGAGATCTATAATAAAAATCTACACAACTATTTGATTGACTCAGGGGCATCCTCTAACATAATGCTAGCTTCAGTTTGTTCTAAACTGAACATTGAACCCCAAAAGTTTGCAATTCATATTGTACAGTTGGATAGAACCAAGGTCCAGGTTTTAGGGGAAATCAACTCCGTAACTATCAGGTTATCAGCTAATCCAATAGTGGTTCAGAGGATTGATATTTTAATCGCCGATATACCTGAATTTTATGGTTTAATTTTGAGTAGAGACTGGTCTGAGAAACTCCATGGTTATATTTCTACCGATTGGTCCCATATGTGGCTACCCTATAAACGAAAGCCAAATTAGATCAAAACCGATAGGGAGAAACATATGACCCATACTGTCACTGAATTTGAACAAGAGAATCAACCAATAGCATTCAATAACAATATTTTCGGGAATTACTCATCCGAATCATTCTTTGGCAATTTCACTGCCCAACCATCTCTTTTCTCAGTTAATAATTTCACATCCCAAATTGAAAACTTTTCACAAACCAATAAATCAAGATGTGTCAATATTGCTGAGGAAACTGTAAATAAAATTGTTGATAATTCTTTATTTTGGTCACTATACTTTGATGGGTCTAAATCTAGTGAAGGTGCAGGAGGAGGGTGTATTTTGGTTAGCCTTGAAGGTGAAAAAACTATGTTATCATGTAGATTGGAATTTGAATGCACAAATAATACGACTGAATATGAGGCCTTAGTTCAAGGACTATACAAAGCAATTGGTCTTAAAGTTCAATATTTGAAAGTGTTTGGTGATTCAGAAATTGTCATAAAACAAGTTAGAAATACAAATCACTGTCTTTCTAGTCATCTCAGACACTATCAGTCTTTGGTGCAGGAACTCATATCTCAATTTTTAACATTCAATATTTCTCCTATCCCTAGATCCCAGAATGCAGCAGCAGAATTGCTAGCTAATGTTGCTTCTAAACTCCTACCTTCTGAAGATTACAACCCAGACAGATTTTCAGTAGAGTTAATTTTTAGACCATCAATTCCCGACAATGTCACCAATTGGCAAGTGTTCAATCATGATGAAGATACTTTAAATTTCTTGACTTCCGACAAGTCCTATGATGATCAAATCATTGATGAAAGTGATCATGACCTTCAAATGAAGGAAAAACAAGAAGAAAACTCAATACTAAAACCAGTGGTCAAACTAGAAGATCTTTATGATATTAAAGACAGGTTTAGACAGGTGACCAATTCAAAGCTCCAGAGTTCCACTTTAAGATTTGAATTAATAAATCTAGGTACTGAGGAAAACCCTCAAAACATAAATTTTGGATTAGGACTTTCTTTGGAAGAAAGAACAAAATTCATTAGATTATTACGAAAAGATAAATATGTCTTCGCTTGGAAATATGATGATTTGAAAACATACGATGCATCGATCATTTAGCATACTATTCCAATGCTTTTTGAACAAAAACCAGTCCAACAGAAGTTAAGGAAAATTCATCCTAACTTAGAGAGTCAAATAAAAACTGAACTAAACAAACTCTTGAAGGCTAAGATCATTTTTCCTGTCAGACATTCAAACTGGGTGTCCAATATGGTGCCTGTTAGAAAGAAAAATGGCGACATCAGGATTTGCATAGATTTCAGAAATCTTAATAAAGCAAGCCAAAAGGATAACTTCCCTTTACCTTCCATGAAGAAGATACTCCATTCAGTAGCTAGTTATGAGTTAATGTCCTTTTTAGATGGTTTTTAGGATATAACCAGATTTTGGTCCATACTTATGACAAGCTTAAAACTACCTTCATAACTAAGTGGGGAACTTATGCTTATCAAAAAATGCCTTTTGGACTTATCAATGTAGGAGATAAATTCCAAAGAGCAATGGATATAGCATTCAAAGGATTGATAAATAAAACAGTAGTTGTCTATTTAGATGATATTACTGTATTTTCCAAGAAAAGGTCTAATCATTTACATGATTTAAAACAAATCTTTGAACGCTGCAGAAGGTATGGTATCTCGCTCAATCCAAAAAAGTCATTTTTTGCTCTTAATCAAGGAAAGCTATTAGGCTTCATTGTTTCAAAATATGGTATTTATATTGATCCATATAGAATTAAAGAAATTTCTGATATTCCATTCCCTCATAATAAAAAATCCATGCAGTCATTTTTGGGTCAAATTAGCTTTGTTAAGCGATTCGTTCCAGATTTTTCCCAGATTATTTTACCATTGAAAACAATGATTAAGAAAAATTCGGTGTTTAAATAGGGATCTGCAGAAAAAGAGGCATTTGATTCTATCGAAAAATCAATAATTAATGCCCCTGCTCTAAGCACTCCCAATTTTTCAAATCATTTCATACTGAATAATCTCGCATCCACCTCGTCTTATGCAGCAATGCTAGCTCAGATTAATGACCAAAACTTGGAGGCACCAATTTCATTTTACAGTTCAAATCTTCAAGGTGCTGAACTTAATTATTCGGAAGTTGAAAAGCAAGCCTTTTCTGTGTACAAAGTCGTCAAACACTACATACCCTTCCTCTTAAAACCTCACACAAAAGTTATAGTTCCTTTTTCAGCAGTAAGACAATTACTAATTCAAAGGGAAATAGGAGAAAAAAGGGCAAATTGGGTCACAACATTACAAGAATATGACTTAGAAATCAAGCTAGCAAAGATTGTCAGAGGCCAAGGTTTGTGCAGGTTATTAGCAGGAGCATCCAACATTCAAGAATCAGAAGGTACAGAACATACTAAAGAAATCAATCAGATAAGTATCACATCCTGAATCACAGTATGCAGATCTGTTTTTCTATTTAAAAAATGGATACACACCTTCTAATATTTCCTATAAAAACAAACGTGCCATTAGATTAAAAGCGAAAAACTTCATAGTTGTAGATGACGTACTGTTTAGGTGAAATTATGATTCAATTCTATTAAGATGCCTTGAAAAACCTGAAGCGCAAAAAGTTTTGCAGGAGCTACATGACGGACCAGCAGGAGGACATCTTGGAGCTGATACAACACCCCACAAAATCATTCATGCTGGATATTATTGGACCACCCTATTCAGGGACACTCACGAATACATAAGGAAATGCCGAAGCTGTCAAATCTCTAGTGGAAGACAATGAAAACCAGCTTTCCCTTTGCAATCAGTGAACATTAAACAACTTTTCGAGCAATGGGGATTGGATATCATTGGGGAAATCACTCCACAGTCATCCAAACAACATAAGTATATCCTTACCGCCACTTATTACTTTACTAAGTGGGTTGAAGCAATTCCTCTGAAGACAACAAACTCTGAGGCAATTATGGAGTTCATAGATCAATTCATTATCACCAGGTTTGGTGTCCCAAATGCTCTTGTTTTTTATAATGCATCTTATTTCTCTGGAAATTCTATGTTTTAGTTTGCTATCAAAAGAGGGTTTAAATTGAAATATTTTGTGAATTACTATCCCCAAGGTAATGGTTTAGCAGAATCCACCAATAAAAATCTTATCAAAATCATAAGCGAACTATAGAGCAGAATCATAAAAACTGGCATAAATCTTTGATATTTGCACTATGGGCTGACAGAATAACGCAGAAGGCTTCCATAGGTACTTCTCCATTTAATCTCGTATATGGGAAGGAAGCTGTTGTTGGAGAGGTAAATCCCCTCTACGGATAGAGGCGATCCCTACTAGCCCAAATGGGGTCTAGCAACAATCAAACAATTGCTACACTGCAGGTTCCTAGTTGTAATTAACAAGTGGGTAAAAGAAACCTACTTGGATTCCAACGCTATGTTTGTCGAAGAGATGATCCTCTCGCTCCTTCGCTCCAGCGGATCACACTCCTCCACTATCCTCGCGGGCGGACACCTGCACAAGAGAGAGCAAACACAAGCGTAAAATCTACTAAAAACAACTATGTATCAGTGAGGAAGGATAGAGTTTACATTAATCATTCATAGGAAAAATGGAAATGGAACCATAAGAGTAGTCATCTATCTTTATTAATCACAAAATAGAGTAAGGTACAACTGAAGTCCTGACGCTGAGTCCTTCTCTAGAGGGTCCAGCCAGCATGTCTTCCAAGCATTCACCTTTGAAGTAAATCTCCCAAGTCAAAGAGGTCTCTCTCTCACATACAAGGAAACAAACTCATGACCTTCCTCAAGCTCAAAAGCAATCCTCACACAACACACCAAATGCCTACAAAGAGCAGCACTAATGCACTAAGAATTCTTCAATCAAAGTCTATATGTTCCAAAACTAGCTGCTCATGAGCAATGGAGGAGGCTTATAAAGGAGAAGGAGTCTCCATGAATAGGTAAAGGATGAGCTCTCCCCCAAGATAAGTGGATGATCAGTCGAACAAACATGCCAGAGAAAGGATGGCGACCTCAACAATGCTAACATCCAAGTCTGGAGTCATCTGGAAGGTTGGCTGTTAGAACAAATTCGCCTAACCAGGATCAGCGCAGGTGCAAAACTGGGCTGGCACGCTGGCATCGTAGATCTATTATAGAAGAGGTCTGGTCAGCGCTCAATGATACAAGCGGAGGGCGCGCTGTCTGTGAAATTGGACCAGCGCGGAAAACACGTGTGCTTCCGTGCTGGCAGCGCAGCAGTTACACTAGCCTCCGCCGGTCAGCGCGGTTATGTAACGAATAGACGCGATGATTCAATTAACTTAGGCCAAGAGGGTTTTTAGCCATTTTAGAGAGCATAAGTGAGGTGAATGTGGATTTATGGAACAATAGGGAGACTGACATGATGGCAGTGACATTTTACTGTGTAACAGATGCCCCCTAAAGCATGAAGCCCAAGAGAGTGTGAGGGGTGAAATGCTTTACAAGACTGCTGGACTGGAACACCACCAGGAAGAACCTGCAGGCAGATACAACTGATATTTCAATTACACGTAGTCCAGGCATGGGCGCAGCCATCCAAAAGACATATGAAGAAAGGTCCGTGGTGTGGACGCAGCCACCGAGCCGAAGAGACCATAATAATAAGAGGTATGGTCGCAGCCATCCTTAAGAAGACTCAGGTATGGTTGCAGCCATCCATCTATGAGTCATGTAATGATGTCCCACAAAATCGCAACCTGGTCTACAATGGACTAGAACCAGGGTCTTGCGCTCCATCCAAACCCGAACAAAGTACAAGTTCAAACATGTGAATATAGGTGTC
>APFE031489135.1:0-19308 GCA_000404065.3 Pinus taeda
GGATTGTAACGTTACAAAATGCACGGTAAAGAAACACACTTTACCTAACTCTATACCTAACTCTATACTAGACCAAGTTGAACTTAACTATTTCCTATGTGTCGGAATATCCTAACATGATGCCATGGTGGAAGAATATGAATCCATCATGAAGAACAATGTATGGGAGGTGGTGTCAACACTAGAAGGGAAATCAGTGGTTGGTTCCTGATGGGTCTACAAAGTGAAGCATGCAGCTGATGGGAGCATCGAGATGTACATGGAAAAATTTGTGGCCAAACAATTCTCTCATATAGAGGGAGTGGAATATGAGGAAACTTTTGCACCATTTGCAAGATATTCCTCAATCAGATCCATTCTAGCATTGGCTATGCAGATGGGATGGAAAATCCACTAGATGGATGTGAAGACCGCCTTTCTCAACTGTGTTGTTGAGGAGGAAATTTACATAAAGAAGCCACAAATATTTCAAACATATAATCGAGAGTCATGCACGTGCAAACTCAAGAGAGGATTGTATGGTCTCAAACAGGTTGCATGAGCATGGTACACTCGGATAGTCAGTTATCTCAGTGGATTGGGCTTCACCAAAAGTGAAGCAGATGTGAAACTCTATCACATTGTCATAGATGGTAATTTTCTTATTCTAGTTTTGCATGTTGATGATTTAATATTGACAGGTGATGAGAAATTGATCCACGCTTGCAAAGACGATATTTCAAGGGAAATTGAGATGAAAGAAATGGGCCTAATGCGTTACTTCCTTGGGCTAGAAGTGTGGCATGGTGATGGCGAATTGTTTGTCTCTCAGGGGAAGTATGCCCCTGAAATACTTTAGAGATTTCACATCGAGAATTATAAGTCCATGGACACACCTCTTGCTACAAACTGGTGGAAGGAGAATGCCACTTCAGGTGAAGAGGTTGATGCTACCATTTATATGCAACTTGTGGGCTCTTTGATGTATCTTGTGAACACAAGATCCCATATGTTTTATGTAGTATACCGACTTATTCAAGCTATGGTGAGGCCTACCACTCTATATTAGAAGATAACAAAGCATGTGTTATGGTACTTCAAAGGCACTACCAAGTATGGATTATGGTACATGAGGACGAAGGGAGTGAATATTCAAGGGTTCACCAATGTAGATTGGGTAGGGAGTCCATCAGAAAGGAGAATTACTTCAGGTGCTATCTTCAGTGTTGGGTCAACCTTTCTTTTTTCGCATAGTTCCTTTATTCCATTCATACCCACGACCAGGAATATCTCTCTGCACTCTATTTATATATCATTATGATAAATAATATAAAATTTTTATTTATAATAAATTTCGTATAATTAAATATAACTATTTTTATATAAAATATTATGAATATAATTATAAAATTAAAAATAAAATAAAAATAAAAATATTTTTTAACTTAAATGAACAAACAGAAATCCAACCATGTTTCTCAATAATTAATCGACCATACCACTTACTTTGAAATATTAGGCTTATTTTCCATGCCACATAATTTTAATTATTAACTTTGAAAGTGCAATGATTTTTTTTAATTATTAAATTCTTGCGTCCCTAGTGCCTCTTCCCATAATTAGACAAAATAATTTCTCACGTTGGTTCATCTCTCATTCCCCTACATTCTTAATACATTTCATAATTCATAAAAGTGCACCACCAAGTATTATATTCTTAGGTTCCCATTCCCTATTTCCACATATGATACCTGTAATTACCCATACTGCTCTGTTAAGATCCACTTTCTCAGGCTGGTTCATCTCTCATTCCCCTACATTCTTAATAGATTTCATAACTTCATAAAAGTGCACCACCAAGTATTATATTCTTAGGTCCCCATTCCCTATTTCCACATATGATACATGTAATTATCCATATTGTTGTGTTAAGATCCATACTCTGTAACATGTAAGCAAGTTATAACACACAAAACTACATAATAAAAAAAATATTACCTTTTTAGATAGAGTGCACTGATCCCTATCATATGATCATCATACTTGTCTAATTGCATTATAGTGATATGATGTATGGTATTTAAATATAGTTATTGAAAGGTGTAATACAAAACAGGTTGTAGGTGAATTTAATGTGGCATCACTTATTAATTGTATGCCTTAACTCGAACCTTAGATTAATATCCGAAGTAAAGATAAGATTAT
The DNA here is from genome assembly GCA_000404065.3 of Pinus taeda. Classification (NCBI taxonomy): domain Eukaryota; kingdom Viridiplantae; phylum Streptophyta; class Pinopsida; order Pinales; family Pinaceae; genus Pinus; species Pinus taeda. The sequence goes on from APFE031489135.1 coordinate 2,185, forward strand.
GTGTTATATAGTTGGGTCTCACCACAACAGACAACTGGGTGTCTGGAAATCATTAATTTCACAAGGTTTGATCCGACGATAGGGAAACACTTGCAATTGGTTAGGGTTCTGGTCTTGCGTACCCAGGGTTTCAGTTTTTCATTTGTCTCCTGCTCTCCTTCCGGACCACACTCTGCAATTCGACGCTATCGTTACCTCAGTTGAGGGTCAATCCACTGACATCTGGGTGATTTTTCTGCCAGAGTTGCAATGTTCATGGTATTATTCATAGTTCCCACAGTTCATTCTTCTGCCACTTGGATCTGTAAGGGGTTTCGACCCTGAAGTCTCTTCAAGTCTCCGCAGAGTTCAAAATGCTCACCTATACAGGTAAATAGCTTGGAAATTCATTTGTTCTTTTTTATTACCACTACTCAGATTATATGTCTATTTTCTCTTATTCATTTCAGTGTTGCATTTAATGTAAGTATCCCTCCACGGGAAAGCTTCTCTGTTATGAGAAAGCAATGTCTCTGGACTCAAATCTTGAGCACAAAATCTCACGGTTTCGGAAACCCGAAACCTCCTGACATATGTAATTTCACCGCCTATTCTTTTTTTTTTTTTTTACAATTACGATAACAATACCAGTTCAAATATAAATCTGGGTTTACCACTTGGAGGCATACCTTCATAGGGGTTTCAGATGGAAGCTTCCAAACTCCGATATCCTAAACTCCAGGTACCTATATGTAGATTGTGGCATGCCGACATATAGGGTTTTGAACTAGGGTTTTTATGACTTCATTTCTGCTATGGAATTATCTTAAATGAAGCAATGTTTTTCTTTAAAAGTCCATTTTTATTTTGGTCTAAATCAAATTTCTCTGTGGCAAGGGTTCTTTATGTAGTTACTGCATAAGGCAGTTGAAGCCTTGAATGATATTTTTAATTAAACCATCTCTGTATAAATCTCCGGTTTTAGCTCATTAGTAGATTTAAATCTGTTATGATGAGTTTTATTTTTGTATACAGTCCTAGTGACATGGTTGTTATAAACTCATTCTGATAATATTGAATCTTGTTTTGTTCAGGGTATTATGGTTATTGGAGTTTTTCTTTGTTAATGATTGTTACGGTTACATTTGCACAATATTTTAATTCGGGATGCAATCCTTAAAAGTTCATATAATTCAATAAGAAGTATTTAAAAGTCTTGTAGGCTCTCATTTAAGCATTGTTCGAGTTTTATTGTGCACATCATTCTTATTTTCCACAACTAATACTTCAGTCAACATTTTTTGTTTATCTTTCTTTAATATATGTAGGATTAGAGGATTTGGAAGTATCCATCTACGGAAAGTCACGTAGGGGACTAGACTGAGTTGCTGCCAAGGTGGAAGCTCGGTCCTAACCCCTTACTATAGTCCTGTGCATTGTCGAAATGTCTTTAGAATTACACCTTGTCTTAATAAAAACCTGAGTTCATCAAACACAACAACAATGCATTCCTAATATTTGGTTACTTGTCAAAGTTATATTGCATGTAACCTGCTTGTATGCTTGCACTTGTTTTCTGGTTCAAGTTCCTTGTACTATTATTTTCTAGGTTTACTGTTTTCGTAAATTCCAAGTTCTATCAATATTTCCCATTCCTTACTCTAGCTCATTACGGGGTTGATTAGTTTTCCATTCCTCTATTTATTCCCTTCACTTCTAATATAGTGTTTACGTTAACACTAAAAATGTTAACCATTTCCTACCAATCTGCAACAACATAATATAAACATGAACCTTAAGTATTTTCCAAATCAATTTCAGCCTATAAACATTAGCAAACATGACTTCTAGAATTTATTGATACAATTTTCACATTAACCTTAGTAAGTACTCATCTATGCAAAAGTACAGGTTAAAGACCAATCATAAATAATTATCTGTTCTCTGAAATTACTTATGTGTTCTCTAAAATTTCATTGATTTCAACAAGGAGAGACCTTCTCCTCCCAACCATAAGAAGGGCAATAACGTCCTCTTCTACCCCAAAGATTTCGCTCCAGCACAACAAGAAACCATTCTTATTAATTCTAAAATCAAGTTACAAATGTCAGCACTACAGTTGATCCAAGATCTTTTGCTTATAGATGTATTAAAGAATTACATGCATAAATTGTAGCTTAACATAGAAATTTAATGTGCACATGAGAGAAGAGGAGAAACACATAAAGCATGAAATAAGACAACAAGACTTGATAATGGAGTTCGTTTGACTTGGAATACATCTCCGGGCCCTACTCGATCAATGGGGAGACCTTCATTCATTAAGTGGCATGAGAAAGAAGAGTACAAGCATTAGTTACAAAAAAGGAGTTTTATACCTCCATACTGAAACATGGCCGAAAAATACATAACTATGATGGAGAAACAGATAGCGCCATTGCATTCATGGTGTCGAGAAATGCTGAAACCATATAAAATTTGTCAAAATTTGAGAAAGTGGAAATTCGGCCCTCCTGCAAAATTTTGCCTCGAGTTGCGTGCACTGCCTCCTCTGCCTGGGCACACTAATAAACTGCATGTTAAATAGAAAATGTTTTGACATATTTCACAAGAAATCAGTTGGCTTGTTGGTGATTCATTTATTATGGAGGAGTTCGGGTGGTCAAACACCGCCTCCTCCTTTTTTTACACACTAAACCTTTTTATTTAAAATGGGTTAGGTTGGGCATGCCTTGGGCGGCCCGCCCACCCCACCTCCACCAGCTCCATTGGTTTTCACACGTAATACTGGCAAGGTTGGTCTCTTTCTGGGTGTGGTTGGGTCCGTGCCCCAAGGGTTGGCCCACCACCCGATATATATATATTAAACAATGGTGTCGTGGTGTGGGTTGTGGGGTGGCAGGGTCATGGCCGCCCACCCCGCTTGTTGTTTCAACAGTTCTGTGGGAGGGGCCAAGGGTCATGGCCCGCCCATCCACCAATATATTGTTGTTATGGGGATAGGAGTTGGGGTGGCAGGGTTGGTGGCCCGCCACCCCTTTTTTTAATCAAACTACACATTTTTGAAAATTCAGATTTTGACCGAAGGAGTCGTTTTAACCAGGCAACAGTTTTGCCTGGCATCTGGCTAGAATTGGCCCGATTCCGTCCGTCATAAAAAATCCAAATTGTGCTTTCATTAATCCTGCCCAGTCATTAAAAAGTCAACCCAACTTTGACTACCACTATCTCCTTCATTCGCACTCGGATTGGAGTGCCATTCACACCGTTGGAATCAGGGTGACGAGCACTTCGATCTGATGTCAAGTTCATCGTCTTTCTTCCACTTTGAATTTTGAGCCTTTTCCGTGGCACTAGTGTTTGGAGATCCACCTGGATCAATCCTCCCCATTGAAGAGCTTTTGGACCACCAACAACTTTATCGGTCAATTGGAAAGTGAGGGAATTTTTCCCTCGCTCTTTCTTTTTCCAGCCATTTTGCTTTGCTAGGGTGCATCCCCTTGAAACCAACTCAAATGTATTCCACATCTCCCCTTCGTGAAGTCCTAGTTCTTCTATCAAGGATGATGTCTTCAGGTAACTCATTGAGATACTCTGGTGCAAAGTCATCAACTCTAGGAACTGTGCCCACCTCTTCGATGTCCATAATCAATGGTGGCTCATACAGTTTTAAGTTCTCCACATTCACTATGGAGTACATTTGCATATATATTGGCAAATCGAGATGAAAGGCATTGTTTCCAATCTTCTCCCAGATAGCGAATGGACCATACCAGATTGGTCGCAACTTCTTCCCTTCTCCCTTCATCCTGTCGTTGCTGATATGGAACCACACTTTGTCTCCCACTTGAAATTGATGGTCGACTCGGTGTTTGTCATGTCGAGCCTAGTATCGGGCTTGACTTTTCTCCAACTACTCCTGTACTACTTGGTGAATCAACCAAATCTGCTGAATGAACCGCTGCGCTTTCACCCTGTCATCACATCCACTGGAGTCATCTTCCCTTCCAAAGACCATATCAAAAGGATCTTTTAGCAAGTAGCCAAAACATGTTTCAAATGGTGAATGATGCGTAGATGAGTGTACTTCTCGATTGTAGGAATTTTGCACATATGGAAGATTCTCATCCCACAACTTAGGATGTTTCCCACAATAGCCTCGCAACAAGTGTACCATGATACGGTTGACAACCTCTGTCTGTCTGTCAGTCTGTGGATGAAATGTCATGCCTGTTTTCAACTTGGTGTCCATCATCTTCCACAAGCAGGTCCAAAACTCTCCAAGAAAGCGAGAGTCCTAATCTGACATAATCGATGTGGGCAACCCAAAATGGACCCAAACATGCTGAAAGAAAAGATAAGCAGTCTTCTCTGCAGTGATCTACTTTTTACAAGGCATTAAAATACACATCTTACTAAAATGGTCAACAATGACATACAAATAGTCGTGACTTTTTCTAGCCAAAGGAAAACCTCCTACAAAATCCATTGACACACTTTCCCATGGACGACTCGGAATAGGGAGTGGTGTGTAGAGCTCAAGTTTTCTATTCGAGGGCTTTGAAACATAACACATCACACATCCCTTTACATAGGGAGTCACAATGTTCTTCATATAAGGCCAAAAACAAAATCTTTGTACATGACACAAAGTTTTCTCAATGCCAAAATGACCAGACACAAGGGAGGTGTGGGCCTCCCGGATTACATGTACCCTTTCTCCTGTGGGTGTGCACAATTTTCCAAGGTGATACAATAGTTTCCTATGCAAGTGATAGTTGTCCACCTGTGAACCATGGGTTAGTTTTGCATAAATCCCCTTAAAGTCACCATCATTAGCATATTGTTCAACATAATTTTCAAAAGATAATGAAGCATTATGCAAAATAACAAAAGCAAAAATAGGAGGGCGAGATAGCATATCAGCCAGTTTGTTGCTAGTGCCCTTCTTATACTTTATTACTAGATGAAATTGTTGAAGAAAACCCATTCACCTGAAATGACGAGATTGTTGCAACTTGGCCTGTGACTGAAGATACTACAAGGGTTGATGATCCATATGGATAATGGTCTCCTTGCCGATCAGGTAATGTTTCCACTTTTTCACACTTTGGACCAAGGCATATAACTCCCTGTCAGAAGTGGGATAGTTTATCACAGCCTAAGAGAACTTCTTTGAATGGTAACATATTGGCTTCTTTTTCTGCATCAGTATAGCTCCCATGGCATATTCGCTTGCTTCTATCTCGATCTCGAATGGCTGTTGGAGATCTGGTAGGGCCAAGACAGGTGCGGTGCTGATCTTTTCTTTCAATGTTTCGAAGGACTTTTGTTGCTTTCCTCCCCATTGAAAGAATTGCTTTACACTTGTGAATGTGTGTAAAGGTGCTACAATAATAGAGAAATTGGCAATAAATCTCCTCCAATACTGTACTGCACCCAAAAAGCTGTGAACCTCAGTTACACTAGTAGGCTTAGGCCAATTTACAATTGCTTCAACTTTAGAAGGATCAATTTTTAGCTGACCATTACAATCATTTTTACAACAAAGAATGCTAGCTTGCTCACTTGCAATCCTAGCATTGAAATCACCCACTATAAAGACTTCACCTAGCTACGAATATGTTGCAATATCTGCTTTTAACGTTGCAAATATATCTTTGCGATCAAACCCTCTACCTTTATAGATTTTTGAAACCTGCAGCCCAAATAGCATGCTAAATTCTAAAAAACCTTCATTAACCAAAAAAAATATTTATCATAAAATCTATATAAAAGATCAAAGGGATTTACCTTTATCCCATTATTAAATGTTTATCCTCCTTGATTGAACTAACATCTCCCCTACTAAATTCTAAAGAGCCTTTCATTGACAATAAAATATTTATGATAAAACCTCGCCAACACTATGACCTAGGTAAACCAAAGAGGTTTTCCCAAACTCACACTTTGACAATTTTACATAGAGTTTTTCCTTTTTCAATACATCAAGCACTTTCTTCACATGGCATACATGTTCATTCCAACTTTTACTAAAGATAAGAATATCATCTAGATATACAAGAACAAATTCATCAATGAAAGGCCTAAAGATTTCATTCATGACCTTCATGAAAGTGGCTGCAGCGTTGCAAAGTCCGAATGGCATCACCATCCATTCCAGAAACCCTTGTTTGGTCTTGAAGGTGGTTTTCCACACATCCTGCTCTGCAATTTAGGCCTAGTGATAACCACTACGCAAATCCAATTTGGTGAAATAGATAACATTCTTTAACTGATCTAATAAGTCATCAATGCGGGGAAGAGGGTAACAATTTTTCACTGTGATTTTGTTTAGTGCTCGATAATCCACGCACATCCTCCATGTGCCATATTTCTTTGGAATTAAGACAATCGGTGAGCCGCATGGAGAAGTGCTCGGTTTGATGACCCCTTAGTTCAATCGTTCCTGCACCTGCTTTTTGATCTCCTCCATCTCAATGGTTGACATCTTGTACATGCCAATATTTGGTAAAGGAGAGTCATGCTGCAAAAGGATCTCATGTTGGATTTCCCTCTTCGGAGGTAATCCCCTTGGTTCCTGAAACATCTCATCATAGTTAGAAATTAATTCACATAATTCCTTTTTATGCACATGATCACAACCCTGGAAAGCATCAGATAGTTTTGCATCTTTTCCCCTTACAACCATAAGCATGCAACCCTTACTGGAATTTACTGACCTTTTCATTTGTCCTACACTTATAAGGCTGGCATTGATTTTAGTTTGATGAGCCCTTACAATATATTCTACCCCATCTTTTGTGAGTTGGTATTTGCTTTCATGACGGAAGAAGATTGCCTTTCTATCATATAGATATGGACTCCCTAACACCATGCCACAGATATCCACTGGTATCACATCAATTTTTACCTCATCCACTAACTTAGAAGCATTCACAAATTTAACCTTGCATTGCTTAGTCACATTCAATTTTTCTTTATCATGTATCCATCCAAGTGGGTTGGGTTTTGGATGTGGTTTGGTTTCTAAGCCTAGCTTCTTTACCAAGGACTCTGAAATTAAGTTTGCTTGGGATCCGATATCAAATAGAGTTTCCACTTTTGTATGATTTATAATAACTCTAATATGAAATAGCTCAATTCTCTTTCATTCATTAGGAAGAGACTCATCTATTGAACTAGTGCCTTCATGTGATTCAGAATTAACATGAGGTGTAAGAGTACCGTTTGTTCCTGCTGCTATGATCATTGCTTCATCTCCGGAATCGGATCCAAGGTCTTGTTGCACAGTTGCCACTGTCTTCTGCTTGCCTTTTCCTCCATACTTCTTTGGTCTCTTTTCCGAGTACAGTTTCCAACAATGATCATTGTCATGACCTTCCTTTTTGCAGTGAGTGCAATAAGGTCTTTCTCCTTGATATTTCTTGGTTGATGCCATCCTCATCTCCTTTCCTTTGCCTTTCACTTTGGGTTTTCCATTTGGAGGTTTGAAAGGTGGTTTCTTGAAATAATCATCTCTTTCATTTTTTCCCTTGTTCTCAAGATGAATGGCCTTTAAACTGGTCGAGTCAATAGTAGTTGGTTCAAACAATAATAATGAATGTCTAAGGTAACTATTTAATGATCCAATATACTTAGTTACTACTTCAGGTGAGCCAAGTGCAATTCCCAAATTAAGTGTCTGTTTTCTAAATTCCTCTGTAAAGTTTTGAATATCCTGACCTCTGCCTTGCCTTAAGTATTGCCAATCCATTAAGGCTTTTTGTTTATAACCCAAGGGATAAAATAGTTCCTTTAATGCAGAAATGAAACTAGCCCATGAGGAAAGAAGATTACCCACACTCTTACTGCTTCGCAATTTTCTCACCCACCAGACGAGAGCGGTGCTACTCCGCTGAAGAGAGGCCAACTGAATATTTTCCTTGTCCTATTCGATTTGTTGAATCTTGCAGTAGATTTAAATCTGCCTAATCCAGTTATTAAGCTTTTCCGCATTACTTTCACCGTTAAACATGGAAAGATCAAATTTGATATCTAATTTAAAGAAAGGTTTCTTAGATGCATCCCTTGAATTTCTATGATGATAGTGATGAGAGGAAGAAGAACTTTCACTCGTTGAAGGAGAAGGAGGGGGTTCTTCTCCAACATTTCCTTGCACTGAACCTTGTTCTTCTAGGTTTCTCTCTTATGCCTTCTCCAGTCTTGAAAGCAACTGACTGACATTTTTTTCCATTGTATAGAAGGTTTTGCGGAAATTGTGCTCTTCTTCATGACGAGCCTCTTCATATGCCATGTTTCTCCTTCAATGTGCACGCCTCACTTCAATATCAAAAGACTTTAGTTTCCCTTCGCCTCTTCAGAGCCTGTTTCTTATTAGCATGCAAACATTCAATTCACATCTAAAAATACCTGCTTTGATACCATTTGCTTATAGATGTATTAAATAATTACATGCATAAATTGTAGCTTAACATAGAAATTTAATGTGCACATGAGAGAAGAGGAGAAACACATAAAGCATGAAAGAAGACAACAAGAATTGATAACGCAGTTTGTCTGACTTGGACTACGTCTTCGGGCCTTGCTCAATCAATGGGGAGGCCTTCATTCATTAAGTGGCATGAGAAAGAAGAGTACAAGCATCAGTCGCAAAAAGGAGTTTTATACCTCCATACTAAAAAATGGCCAAAAAATGTAGAACTTTGATGAAGAAATGAACAACGCCATTGCGTTCTTGGCATCGAGAAATGCTAAAACCATATAAAATTTGTCAAAATATGACAAAGTGGAAATTCTACCCTCCTGCAAAATTCTGCCAAAAACTGCGTGCACTACCTCCTCTGCCTGGGCACAGTGATAAACTGCATGTTAAATAGAAAATGTGTTGATGGATTTCACAAGTAATCCATTGGTTGTTGGTTTGAGATTTGTTTAATATGGAGGAGGTCAGGCGGTCAAACCCCACCTCCTCCTTTTTTTACACATTAAATTCTTTTATTTAAAATGGGTCGGGTTGGGCCCGACTTGGGCGGCTCGCCCACCTCACCTCCGTCGGCTCCATTGGTTGTCGCACGTAATACTGGCAAGGTCGGTTTCTTTTTGGGCATGGTTGGGTTTGTGCTTGAAGGGTCGGCCCACCACCCAATATATATATTAAACAATGGTGTCGTGGTGTGGGTTGTGGGGTGACGGGGTCATGGCCGCCCACCCCGCTTGTTGTTTCAATAGTTTCGTGGGAGGGGCCGGGGGTCGTGGCCCACCCCTCCACCAATATATTGTTGTTACGGGGATAGGAGTTGGGGTGGCAGGGTTGGTGGCCCGCCACCGCTTTTTTTATATTTTTTTTTTGTTATATAAAACAAACTGCACATTTTTGAAAATTCGAATTTTGGCCGAAGGAGTCGTTTTAACTAGACAACAATTTCGCCTGGAATTTGGCCAGAGTTGGCCAACTTACGTCTTCTAGAAAAAAGTCCAAATTGTGCCTTCGTTAATCCTACCCAGTGATCAAAAAGTCAACCCAACTTTGACAGCCTCTATCTCCTTCATTCGGACTTGGATTGGAGTATCGTTTGCACCGTTGGAATCAGGGTGATGAGCACTTTGATCTTATGTCAAGTTCATCATCTTTCTTGATAAAAAGTGAATATATAAACTATATATTAATTGGCTCTCCATGTGAGATACTTGGAGAGTGTACAAACACTCATACAAGCCCTATTACATTGAGTCAGATGAGCCTCAAATATATAGGCTTTCACACTAGTGGGATGGTCTCAACCACTCCTTAGATATTAGGATCTGAGGTCTAAGGTTAGAGTCTCAATCCTATCATCATCATAACAATAATCTAAGTTTAGCTTTCTCCATTACTTCCAACACTCCCCCTTAATGGAGAAAGGGTACTGAACAATAACATATGCCTGCTGGTCTAGTCTCAACTAGGCTTACAATGCTAAAAGACAGATCTTTCATTTTTGTCTTCTTGCAGCAAAGCCCATACTTGTTCATTTGTGGATGAAGTTTCATCTTCACTTTCTTTACCATAAGAAAATGATGGAGCTTCACCTCCTTTTTATGTTTTCTCCCCCTCTTTAGGAACACATGAACTCTTATCCTCCTCTTCAAGTATATACTAACATTCTTTGCATTTGATGTTGCAAGTTCTTTGGATTCTTCAATTGATTCTTCTTGTCTCCCAATATCTACACAAAAAACAATGTTAGATTTATAGAGAGGACCACATTTTCTTTTATCTTCCTGCTCCTTCAGAAGAGCTTTCATTTCTCCATCTCTCCCTACTCCATCCCTCTCTACTGTCATAGTTATGCCTTCAGCCTCTTCACTCAGTTCTGTTTCTACAAGCATGTTCCGCATTTGATCTGTATGTGAAGATAGGCCTTCCATCTCAGCAAATAGTAATTCATCAATAAGATGTTTTTCAATCATCAAATTGATCTACTCACCATGATGTATATAAGTCTCATCAAACTTGATTTCTGCATCTGGAAAAATTTCAGGTTCTACAATAATGGATGTGTTTTCATCATCACAAGTTTTAGTTACAGACACACATTCATCACCCATCATTGCATCTTCAGTTTCACAATCAAATATGGGATTATTTTCAAGAGCAATATTTTAAGCATAATTTCCCTCATTCAAATAGTATTTCATTTCTAAAACATCCAATAATAATTTTACACTAAGAACCTCTCCATATTCATATATTATGTTGAGTATGATGTTATCATCTAATGCGGATGTTATAAGACTTAACGTTGATGCATCTCCACTATCATTAATAACATCTTCAACATAATCCAGTAAATTTACCTTCCATAATATTGTTTTCATTTCATTTTCCCATATTTCATAATTCACACCTGAAAAAGACGGTAAATCTGGCATTAACCATTTAATAATCTCACCAAATTCCAAATCTGCATCTTGATCAGCCACTGGTCCATCAGCGTCAACCTGAAACACATCACTAAATTCAACAAAACAATATTTTGCATTTCTCCTTTGATACTTTCTCCTTAGTTTTCTATGAGACTCTTTCAGTTTACTTTGAAAACCCATTTTCTCCCCTATCAATTTCGGATCTGGAAAACGATCCACCACGCTCATGGTTGCACACTTCAGTCTGCTCTAGCAGCCACACCAAAGCACCACAGTCGAATGTCACACCGATGCTCTCAGTTCTCGCCACTAGCGTGACCATAGTTCCGTCTAGGCAGTGGAAGACACAACTCGACATCCCCCTTAGCTTCCTGTGCTTGTCTAAACACATGCGCTCAACTCCTACAATGCTCACACTCTAGCCACAGAGGGATGGTCCACCAGGTCGATCGAACAATGGGGGATCCCAACAACCACACCATAGTCAAATTTTCCACCAGCACTCGGATATCTCCACCGGCTCTATGGCTCCACAAACAGATCAAACAGTCTCATCTTTAGGAAAATACGCCTCTCTAGCGGAAGTCTAAATGCAGACACCACTCCACACACACAGGCCACTTCTCAACCGTCCACGATGGCTGCCCTTTTGAAAATGGTCCGCGACTTCACAATAGCACAAACGAAATAAGGAAATCCACTGATGTCACTTGGTTCCTTCTGACTGACTACCTTCAATGTTACGTTGATCCACCACTAGTCAATTGCTCAATGTTGCCACTGCCGCTACAAGGGTAGTGTTGCGGCTGTCACTACCATCAAACTCTGCTTCTAGGAGCGTAGCCGAGACTAGATGATGAGGATGCCAATGCAATTCTTTGTGGGTCTAAGGATCATTTATTCCAGCATATGAATCGTTGATTCACCTTGATTGCGCAGATCCTCACACAGATCGGATCACCCTTTTTTTCCTCAAACCTTCACAACTTCCTCAACAGCTTCAGCCTCTTCAACAATCGGGCTACAGTAGCTAAATTCATCCTTTTGAGGTTAGCAGGATTTTGAATAGCCTGGATTCCTGGAACGATCTCCTTCTTCTCGATGGCAGATGAGATCATAGATGGGATCGCAGTACGACCTCCTTACACAGAGGCAGCCAACACATGGGCTCTCGTCAGACCACAGCCTCCAGATCACTTCTCGTCAGAAAGCCATAGCCTTCACATCCAGATGGCACCCCTCTCTCGGCCTTCACTTCCTTGCAGTGTGGATCCTGTAGTAATGTTCCACGTCTTCTCCCAGGGTCTCCTCCTCTACACAGCCTCTAGCTCAATCACGCCTTAATCAATCGATCTTGGGTGATTTCGATCAACAATTTAGGGCCACAGAGTTTTGGGGCCTTTTCCTGCTCCAGAGCCCGTTCCATGCTGAGTTCCAACACACTGTTGTTTATACCAATGGCATACCAGCACGTTGAGGATTTCTCTGCGGAATGGTGGAATCTGTCCACATCCATGTTGTTTGTGCATCAATTCAGCACAGGTTCTCTGCGTCCTCTTCACAGTCAGGCTCGACAAGGATTCTCACATGGTAAGACCCGTCCTCCTCTTAGCAGTTGCGTCCTCCTCTTAAGTGGATTCTTCCTCTACAATCCACCAAGAGCAGATTTCCAACCTAATCGACGGCAGCCTCCTGTATTCGCAAATCGTAGTGGAGTAGCTCCTCTACTGCCACCGATCACCTCCAATCTACGCAGCGCATAGATGTTACTACTGCACACACAAACCTCCTTCACGGCCTCTACTACGTGGTGATTATGGATTTCCACACCGCCGCTGGCAGATCCCCTGAAATTTGTGATAGAATGCAGGTGGGCTTTAGATTCCTAGACAAAACGACACAACGATTTTATGTGCGAGCTTCTTCGAAATAGTCAAGTTGACACTGCAATCTCCGAGCAGACGCACCAGTCTGGCCGAGCTCCTCGGATCTTCGGCCTCTTCCACGGTTGAAGAAGTAGCAAGCGAAACGTGCCCCTCTTTCCATGCTTGGAGGATTTCCAATAAGAAAAAAACACGCAGCCATTTTTTTTAAGTTTCCACGATCGACGCGATTTACCATTGCGGACTCGCGAAGTTCATCGCCCTTATATAACACGGATTCACGGCCTTCTAACCCGAAATGTTAAATAAAATGCATGTGAACTGTCACAGTGGGATCGTCACGTTTGTGCACCTAAAATATGCGACGATTTCGCCTTAGTCGTGCCCTTCACTCAGCGTACAGGATCGACAACCCTGCAGCTCTGATACCATGATAAAAAAGTGAATATATAAACTATATATTAACTGGCTCTCCAAGTGAGATACCTGGAGAGTGTACAAACACTCATACAAGCCCTATTACATTGAGTCAGATGAGCCTCAAATATATACGCTTTCACACTAGTGGGATGGTTTCAACCACTCCCTAGATATTAGGATCTGAAGTCTAAGATTAGAGTCTCAATCCTATCATCATCATAACAATAATCTAAGTTTAGCGTTCTCCATTACTTCCAACATTTTTTCCACTTTGAATTTTGAGCCTTTTCCATGCCTCTGGTGTCTGGAGATCCACCTGGATCAACAATCTAGTCTTCTAGCCTTTGATTTATTTCCGTAACAAGGTGATCCACTGGTTCGAGACCAGCTCTGGACACTCCTACCGTTACTTTTCCTATTGAACCCCCTTTCTTCCACTGATTTCTCTTTATTTCCAGAAAGAAAAGTATAATTGTTTAATTATTCCTACTTGCTTAGAAGTTGGAATATATTTCGGATCTCCTTTTTCGAAAACCGAAAATTTCATAATAAAAAAATAAAAATAAAAACAATATTATTACTACTTAAATTATTCATTATGTCGTTGGGCTTTCAGAGTCTCAGTTCCCAACAAAGTAAAAATAATTATGAGTGCTCATCATAAAATATTAGATACTCGTAAGTACATCTAATAAAAAAAATTGAAAACCTGTTACACGCAAACCGTGAAAATAAGTTATACGGATCTTTTTTAATTAGAATTATTAACGAAAAATTAAAATGAGTTTTTTTTTTTTTTTTTTTTTTTTTTTTTTTTTTTCACGCGGGGAAGGAATATAGCCCCCGCTGGAAAATCACATTTACATCCGTATTATTACACCTCATACATTCATATCGCGGCCACATCATAGCCATCACATCAAGCGGTATAAGCTATCCGCCAAATAGCGCCCGCATAACTGCGCAGCAGGACTCGAACGTGGTCGGGGTGCGTGAAAACGACTTCCCCGACCAACATGCCATGCACCTCAAGTGCGAAAAATTAAAATGATTTATAAAAAGAAAGCGCGAAGAAATTGAATTAAATAAAAAAAAATGGAAAACAACTAGTGTTTATTGTCTCCTCTACAAGAATGTCCATATTTTTACACCATAAAAAAGATGTCAAATCCGGTGGCAATGGTCTAATGATGATTGAAAAGTATGGGGTTGGATTTTTGTGTTCTAATTATTGGGAAGTATAGTTAGATTTATGTTTTATAATTTCAATGCGAAAATATTTTTTTTTATCAATTTTAATTTGTAATTATATTTATAATATTTTATATTAAAAAATATAATTTATATTTAATTAAAGAAAATTTAGTTTTTTTTTAGAGAGGAATTGGCAACGGCGATGGTATCGTACTCACGTTATACGAGGTCGAATCCCATCAACTACCTCTATAACCTTTAGGAGGGTCCGCCCCGGCCACCTTGAACGTCCCTCAGGTATTCTTGGGGTTTGAGAGCTGCACAAACGACTTAGCAAATCGTTCGCTTGCCACTAGACCAAACCCCCACGGCCTAAAGAAAATTTAGTTACATATAAAAATGATATTGAATTATTATAAATGTGGATAAATTCTTGGTTGTAGGTATGAATAAAAAAGTTGTGAGGTATATCAATCATGGATTATAATACAAATATATAGTTTTTTTCGAGTTGAAAAAAAAAGAGTTGTGAGAAAAAAATGTATTGAGATGCTGTGAGTTAGAGAAATTCCTGGTTGTGTTGAGATGTTGTGGGGTATGAATGAAAATATGTCATTACATGTAATTAAAAAAACTTAATTTTATATAAAAAGTGATCTTTAATAACCACAATAATGATGTAAAGAAATTGTAAAAAAAATATTGGCTGTTGGGATGAATGAAATTAAAGAAAATATAATAAAAAAGATATAAGAAAATATATGGGAGATGATATGGGTTATGCATCCAATAAAGAAAGAATTTCAAAGTTATGATATCGGTTATGCATTTAATAAAAAAGAATTTCAAAGTTTTCCTTTTATTCCATTCATAGTTAAAAGTTTCCTTCTACTTTCTTCATATTTCGTTAGATTCTTAATATATTTCGTGATTTCTTGGAGAATCATCATTTTACACGAAGTTTCCTTCCACTTTCTTCATATTTCATTAGGTTCTTAATATATTTGATGATTTTGTGGGGAATCATCATTGTACATGCCATTTGGCATTTTTCTTATGGCCTGGCCTAAAAATATAGACATTTTGTAGGGAATCGTGATAAAAACTAATTTTTTTTCTCATTATTATTTTTTATTTAATTTAATTTCTTCACACTTTTTTTATCCCTTACCCACCACGACCAAAAACACAATATGTACCTCTACCACTTGAGCTCAACTCCTTCGACTCATTTTCACTTTTTATGTGTCACTGAGTTTCAATATTTTTTAATTAGATGTAATTATGGTTATGGATCTCAAGTAGTAGTAGCAGTGAAACTATTGGGACTCATTTTCACTTTTTATGTGTCACTGAGTTTCAATATTTTTTAATTAGATGTAATTATGGTTATGGATCTCAAGTAGTAGTAGCAGTTAAACTATTGGGACTCATTTTCACTTTTTATGTGTCACTGAGTTTTAATATTGTTTAATTAGATGTAATTATGGTTATGGATCTCAAGTAGTAGTAGCAGTTAAACTATTGGGACTCATTTTCACTTTTTATGTGTCACTGAGTTTCAATATTTTTTAATTAGATGTAATTATGGTTATGGATCTCAAGTAGTAGTAGGAGTTAAACTATTGGGAGCTTTTAACGTTTTTCTTTAAATTTAATAATGAAAAGTTTATTAAGATCATGTATTTTTACCATTTAAAATGTGTTTTTGGAGCTATAAATGAATTCAATATTCTAAAAAAACTTTGGAATGGTCAGATTGTGTACATTACAAAGCTCAGACTTACTATTCCAAGAAATTCCCACATAATTTTGGACCAAATTAACCATATATATATATTAAATTATCCACTCAACATATTATAAACAAGCATAATTATATAAATATAGTTACAAATTGTATTAATGCTGAAAAATAGAAAAGAATAATCCATTCTAAAATATAAATAATAAACTATCATTCTCCATAATTGATTGATCATCAACCTTTTTAAAATTTTATTAGTGTTTTAGTAATAAAGATTTACAAGTATTAAATTTCTTAAGCGCTTACTCCTTATTTCTACAATTAGACAATTGAATTTTTCACACTTTCTTTCATTTCATGAATTTCAAATTCTGTGTTTCCAATGTTTTGATTACATTTCATGATTTCTTTATATCTTTAGAAACCCTATAAAATCTATAGAATTAAAAGATACATTAAATTACATTTACAATATTTGATGTTTTTTTTTAATGTCTTAACTTGCCTTATTTTTTAGTAATGTTTTAAAACGTTCTTAATATTAGCAAACTCTACGAGCTATGTGAACTACTCAAATCTTCATGATGAAATGTGTTTTACTTTCTGATGTCTTACTTTTTCATATATATGGCAATGTATCATCACCTACTCATTATCCTTGTCTTCTTGTTATTTCCAAAGTATGAGCAATCTTTTATGTTCATATTTTTAGGTCTCCCTATTTCAAAAACTTAATTAACAATGTATATAGTTAGCCATTTTCTCTTAAAACATTGTTATTGTTATTATGTGTTAACAATTAAGTTAACATTATTTTAATAAAATCTTCTTTTATACTAGTTTAAAATGATCAATATTCACTTCAATAACTGATTTTCATCCATATTCAACCATATATTAAGATATAATATACCTAATTACAATCCATAATAAGCTATATAAAGCATTTGGCAAAAAAACATTTTTATGGATAAAATGTAGTCAAATTAATTT